>ML794748.1:17768-29798 GCA_009831015.1 Picea engelmannii | reverse complement strand
CCATCTTGTCACAGGTATGGGTAATTAGGTATGTGTTGGAAGCGTAGTTATAAAAGCAATTGGGAATAAGGTTCTCCGTGATATTTCTAAAATTTGGATATGGAGTCTGTGTTGGAAGTGTATGGGTTGCTTGTCCTTTGATAAGTATGGGTCAACTGAGAAAGCCTGGGAATTTTCAACAAATTTGGATTATGTAATTGGTAGAATTAACCTGGTGTGTGCCCCTGAAGAAGGAAAGGCAAGCTCTGGAAGAAATTCTGCAGAATCTCCATAGAGGTTACTCAAGCTTATGGAATACCCAAATCTCCGTACTAAAATTCATTCTCTACGAATTCTTCTAGACAAGGAAGCAAGGATGGAAAACAGGGAGTGGACAGATAATGTGGATGAGGAATTGGAGGCTAGCAATGAGGAAAGAAAAAGATTGACTCTTAGAGTTAATTCCCTTAGTTATACAACAACATTTACTCTTGATACTCTCAGTCAGCATCGTGTACTCATCGACCAACTTCTGGATGAAGTTGATTTCTTGTGTCACCAACTCGTTTATATTCAAGAATAGACAACACAAAAGATTCAATATCTTGACAATTCAAACTCGATTGCAAGGCCAACAGAAGGCAAGAAGAAGTTGGAATTCTATCAGACCTTAATGCACCAGTGGAAGTCGAGGAGGAACAAGATCAATCAAAGAAAGCTTCTGAATCAACAAACAAGTGAATCATAACTAGTGTATGTTTTAATTCCCAGTGTGTAATAATTTTTTGTTGAATCTATGTAGCTAAAATCAACAGTAGTAGTAAGAATGGGACAATGATAGATGGTAGAAAAAAAAATAAGCTAAAAAAAGTTATGTCAAAGCTAGAATTTTGTAATTTTGAAGACTCTTTATGCTTGTTGTGGCTTTGGCCATGCCAGTTTTTTCATATTAATATAAATCCACCAGTTCTTGTGAAAAAAAAATATTATAATATGTTATATATACTAATTATTATATATTATAATTAATACTAATAATATATTATATAATTATTAGTATATATTAATAATTATATATATATGTATATATATATTACCTTATAATATAATGATAATATATTATATATATAATACTTATTAATTATATAATATATTATATTATATTATACTTATTATATATAATTAATATATATTATTATTAACTAATAATATAATATAAACACCGTTAGCAAAAATATCTGAAAAAAGTGTGTTCACTTATAATAATGAATATATAATCCTAATATTAATTTATATATATATATATAATATTTAATTCCTTAAAAATCTATTGTAATCATACATAACGAAGCCATGTCTAGAGGTTTGCCACCTATTCCTCTAGACAAGTGGAAACTAGAACAAATGGTGACTTTCTGTTTTAGCTGTATCATGATAAAAAAAAACGCCACATGTTTTGTCAAACATTTGGAAATCGAAACAGGTGGCAGGGGAATGTAGTGTCTGAATTGTGTGAACATGTAGAGAGAATCATGAACAGGAGTATGGAAAATCCATTGTATCTTTACAAAAAAAGTGCATATAGATGAAAGGAAAGGACTAAGCATCAAAAGAACAAGTGAAACTTTTGCCAACCTGAGTTCCACCATGAGGAGTGAAGACGTACAGTTGTGCACAGGTCAGGCACCATTGCTGGTTTTGTGAGCTTGAGAGCACTCCATATAGAATGTTGAGTTGGTTGTTGAGCAAGGTATGCATGTGAAGTTATTCCTTCATATCCATGCACATCTTGAAGATGAGCTCCAGATGCTCTGGCACAAGACAATAAGTGGAGTGTGGGTCTCGATATGGAGCAGAGCACGATGGTGAAGGCTCTATTGGGTAGTCGGTCGACAAAATCTCTTCCTGAATTATGCAAGTCGCCCAGTCCGAGGCACATGTTGCAGTAGGGACAAAGTGATTGGTGTTAGGTGAGTCATGGGGGTCTGGGACTGTGTAGAGGAGGGAGTCCAACATAACCATAATTGGCTCTTTCAGAATCACCTCCTCTACAATGGCCATTGGCGGCATATTTTGCTCTCCATCTTGGCAAATCAGAGAGGTCGAAGAAGCCTGGGCGAGCTTGCGAATTTTACACTTCCTAATAGCATAGTTGTACTAGGAAGGCCCTCTCTTAGTCTTACCATGCTCCCATGGCATGGCAGTGAGGATAAACCAGACAGTAAGCGGCTTGAGAAATCGTAGAGCGAGGAGAATGACAGAAGCAAAACCAAAATGCAATAACTGATCGGAGTGGGAGGAATCGTAACATACCTGGAGGAAGTGGAGGGGTGCCAAGGGAGATGAAATGACCTTTTGTGTGCCTCCCATACCCATCGTCATCCACCAACCATGGCGCAATGAAGATGCCATTAAACCTACGCAAGGGAGTTGTCGAACCTGCTCTAAAGTGCCTTGAATGCTACCCTCCATACGAGAACTAGGTGTGAGGGCGGCATCATGCTCCTTTAATATTAGGCTCTGCACGCTATCGACGTGGCACCCCTGAATAGGAGTATGGAAAATCCATTGTATCTTTACAAAAAAAGTGCATAGAGATGAAAGGAAAGGACTAAGCATCAAAAGAACAAGTGAAACCTATGACAACCTGAGTTCCACCATGAGGAGTGAAGATGTATAGTTGCGCGCAGGTTAGGCACCGTTGTTGGTTTTGTGAGATTGAGAGTGCTCCATACAGAATGTTGAGTCGAATGTTGAGCAAGGTATGCCTGTGAATCTATTCCTTCATATCTCTGTGCATCTCAAAGATGAGCTCCAGATGCTCTGGTGCAAGGCAGCAAGTGGAGTGTGGGTCTCGGTTCAAAGGATAGGAGGGTGGTGGTGGCTCTATTGGGTAGTTGATCAACGAAATATTTTCTTGAATTATGCAAGTCGCCTAGTCCAAGGCGCATGTTGCAGTAGGGACAGAGTGACTAGTGCTAGGCGGGTCATGGGGGTCTGGGACTGTGTAGAGGAGGGAGTCTGGTGGAACCATAATTGGCTCTTCCATAATCACCTCATCTACAATGGCCATTGGAGGCATATTTTTCTCCCCATCTCAACAAATCAGAGAGGTCGAAGAAGCCTGGGAAATCCTATGAATTTTACATTGCCTAACAACATAGTTGTACTAGGAATGCCCTCTCTTAGGCTTACCATGCTCTCGTGGCATGGCGGTGAGGATAAACCAGGCTGTAAGCGGCTTGAGAAATTGTTGAGCAAGGAGAATGACAAAAGCAAAACCAAAATGCAATAGTTGATCTGAGTGGGAGGAATCGTAACATACCTGGAGGAAGTGGAGGGACGCCAAGAGAGCTGAAATGACCTTGTGCATGCCTCTCGTACCCATTGTCATCCACCAACCATGGCGCACTGAAGGTGCCATTAAACCTACGCGAGGGAGTTGTTGAACCTGTTATAAAGTGCCTTGAATGCTACCCTCCATAAGAGAATTGGGCGTGAGGGCGGCGGTATGCTCCTTTAATACTAGGCTCTGCATGTTATCGGCGTGGCACACCATCCGGGGGATATATATATATATATATATATATATATATATATATATATATATATATATTACATTTATATTATTATTATTATCCTAATGATAATATATATTAGATTATAAATTACATTATTTATAAAGTTTTGAGGAACTTATTATTATATTAGGAAATAATATTAAGTTAGTTATATTATATATAATTAACTTATTATATAATATACAATATTAATGACGAATCATTTCTTTGATTAAGGCAAAGTTTATCTTTTTTTTTAATACAGCTTCAAATGTCGATTTTAATTCCCAAAAACAGATTAGATTTCCTGGTTCATTTTACAAATAATTATGATGGGATATCTAAACAATTGCCCTTCTTTTGAAAGATTTTAATAATTTTGCACTTCCCAATGCAAGTAAATTTAATTTTAAATTTTTTTTACAAGGTAAATTTCTACACACCCTTCTCTAACGAGATGGAAGTCTTTGAAAGAGATGAAACGGGTTCAAATTTGATCGATGAACTCATTTGCCTATGAACCTAGAGTAATAAATTTACCCAAGGTGTGATTAATGACTAAAAGAGATTAATAGCTCCAATATTCAAGAGGGATGTTGGACATTCTTACCCAACTAGAGACTTTTAATAATGATTCCAAATGTAGGTTGAAAGGCAACAACCATGACACCATAAAGATGTCAACTTCATTCATAAACCAATGGTCACTACCAACAACATATTCATTGTCTAATTTTAAAATGAAAGTCTAGAATAAAAAAACCTTTTGGAACATAGACAAACTATCATCATATTCATGAAGAAATCATTTTAGGAATAAAAAATCCATGTTTATGGATTTTTTTTAATGATAACCATAAGCCATTAAATTAACCAAGCATTCATTGTCTGATTTAAAAATGAAAGTCTAGAATAAAAAAACCCTTTGGAATATGGACAAATTGTCATCATATTAATGAAGAAATCATTTTAGGAATAAAAAATCCATGTTTACGGATTTTTTTAAATGATCATAAGCCATTAAATTAACCGAACACCTTGTGTTTCAAAAAACTATCAATCTTTCACCTTAATCCATATAAGATCAAACTTTAAAATCAAGGATTAAAGTTATTTCGTTTAAAAAAAAAAACATTAACATGGTGTCACATTTCTTGTTCAAAAATAAAATAAAAGAGCATGAATTAAATGGCTAACATGGTTAGTTGGAAAGAGATTGATTATCAACTATCTTAGTAAGTAAGGAGTACCAATGAAAGAAAGACCAAATTTATATGAAAAAACCTCTTTTTCAAATTTTGAGTATAACAAAATAGATCCAAAACGATACATGGAATCACTTCTTTCAAACCTCCATATATCATATTAAGAAATAAAAAATATATATATGGCGGATTCAAAAGAGAGTTCTCCCCTAAATTCTCGTAGATCTAATGATCCTTCTCTTTTTCCATGAAAAAATTTTCTCAAATTTATAAAGGGTATAAATTCATTTACAATAATAGCTTCGACTGGATAGAGAGCAAGGTCTATCAAAATTATGGACCAAAACAAAACATGTCAAAGTGACTTCAAGGAGGGGGAAACGAGAACTGATCGTTTTTAGCAAGGGGAAAGATGAAGAAGATTCTAGAATGCTTACTAAGCAAAACAGCATCAATACTAGATAGGACATTATCCTTCGAATAAATTATAAAAGGAGATGGGGCTCTCAGCTCCTTTATCAACATGATAGACCGAGAGCCTCCCAACCACTCCACTTAGTGCCCTCTTTGAAAGTGCATCCGCAGCTGTATTGTGAATTCTGGGAATATGGCGGAAATTTATGACAGAGAAGTTGTTGGACAGCTTCAACGTTTTTTGCTTCCATCCTTCAATGTGGACTGAATGGAGCTTACTATTATGATTTATCCAATCAATTATAATTTTCGAGTCTCCTAAAACCATAATATGATTTAAGGACCAAACAGTAGCAAGGGTGAGTGAAACCCATAAGCCCATGAGTTCTCGCAAAGGAAAACAATCTTAGAAATATATTAGTAAAAAAATTAAATCAAATTGGTTTTTTTACCTGTAAAACTCTATACATACAAGTCACCTTCTATAGTGGTAACCTTACCTGAACATTAATGAAAGCCTTTCCACTTAAAACATAATCTTTAAAAGAAACTTATTTACCTTTAAATAAGAAAGTATTAAAAACTTTATAAGAAGTGGTTGCCCTTACTTGTGAGAGCCTTTGCTACGTTGCATAAAAGGCCATATTGCCATTAGAAATGTAATCCTTACAAACCAATAAAATAATGTAAATTCAAAACTAAGACATAGTTTAAATCCATAAATTATTCTATAACGATAACATCTTTGCATAGAGGGCCAATTAGTGTTGGGAATGTTATCAACGCAAATCCAATAACACCTTAGTTGGTGTAGTGTAATGTGTATACCTTAATAAAAGTTAGTGTTGAAAAATAATAAAGTAAATATAATAATCTATAATGAATAAAAAATTGTAGTGTAATGTGTATACCTTAATAAAAATTAGTGTTGAAAAATAATAAAATTACATAATAAAGTAAATATAATAATCTATAATGAATAAAAAATTGATTATAATAATTTATAACTAAAAAAAATTAAGGATTATTTTAAGGATGAAAATTTATATTAAAATGTATAAATGTGGGTTAATTTTATTAGTTTTTATTATACAAAATGTAAAAAATTTGGGGATAGTTTTTTAAAAATATTTAAATTTCTAATGATTGTATGTAGTTTTTATAAAATTTTGGTGACTAATCATTTTTTTTGGGAAAAACCATAAAAAATTAACTTATTGACGAAATTTAACCCTTAAAATCATCTATAAAACTAATCATAATTTAAAAATAAAATAAATTTGTAATCATAATTTAAAAATAAAATAAAATAAATTCATTTAAATTTCAACATAAATTTGTGTAGAAAAACTAAAATGAAATCAAATTCATTAAATTTTTGAGTAAATATATTTCAATATTATTATGGTTGATCTTTTATGGAAATATTTATATTGTAAATGTATTTCATTATTCTCATTGCAACTAATGAGAATTCATCTTTGATTCTTGTTTTAAATTTTTTTAAATAATATAAATTCAAAATTTGGTTAATAAATTAAAAGAAAAGAGATGAATCTATGCTTGTTTTTAAGCTTTATTCACTCAATTAAAAGAACAATATGGAAAGGTAATTGACCCGATTAAATAAATTTGAAATCTTCTCCATCAAGTCCATCTTGGGAACAATCCGAGATAAATCCATGCAGATGAGGGGTTTTGTTGTTTTTGCAGGGGTTTAGAGGTGTAAGGTGACAAGTGGCACCCTCTCAGAGTGGGGTCGGGCCAGATGGATGACTTTACCTAGTTAGTGGATTATTCTGAGGATTCGTTGTCAAACTATTTAGCATTCACATTCATCAAATATTTAATATTTAACACTGTCAAAATATTTAACATTCGTTGTCAGTAATCCATCCTTGGACCCATACTTTGGAACTGATAGTTCACCCATTTTAGTTGAAGGATGTGGAGTCTCTTTTTTCAAGATTTTTCTTGATCTAGATGGATAGAGTTGCCCGACAGATCTTTCAGAAGGTTTGTATCAGTTTTCAGATGGTCCATTGAAGGACCTCGAGAAGGTAACAACAAAAGTATTATGTTCTGATGTGTCTGCTAAGGCTTTTCATGCATGCTCCTTTGAACCCTTGATGTCTCGAGTCATTCCTTTAGTAGAGTAGACTCATAAAGAGGCATCTGACTTAGTATTTATTGGTAGTAATATTGATCTAGCGGAATTCCACGGAGGTGGGTTGTCTTCATCATGCGGGGGGCAGAAAAGAAAAGGAGGAAAGTTGTAAATAATCGCGGTGGAGGGGTTTCGTTGGTTGTGGAGGGAGATATGAAAGTTAGTTAAATTGAGGAGCTGAAGGGGGGGAGGGGCGCTCGTTGGTAAATTTTATGGGTGCAAAATGTCTATGCTAACTCTCAACTCGGGTGGAAAAAAATTGGATCTTGATCCCTGGTTATGTTCCAATTTTTCATTTGTTGTCAAGGGGATGGATTAGGTTCATCTTTTGGTCTAAGGAGGATGTGAGCAAAACCTTGTTGAATCATTTGTATTGGAACCGACACCTACTTTATGAAAAACCTTGGCACCTGTTATTTGATGCTCGGGAGGAGTCACTTTCTAGTATGCCCACATGGATTAAATTCTCTAATCTTCCTCTCGAAATATGGACTGATACGAGATTGAAGGATATAGGTAAAGCTCTAGGGTCCTATATTGATTTTGATGCCAATCATAAGACAAGAAAATTTAGATATGTGGTGCAAATTTTAGTGGATTTGGACACGAGACAAAGGCTTTTTGAGTCATTGGAATGGTCTTACACCTAGCCATTGGATTATCTAAATGTGCCCTTTCAGTGCTCTTAGTGCCATAAGGTAGGTCATGTTATGGAAGACTATGAGTTAAATTTCATCAAAAGGTTTTAGGAGGTTGCACACTCAGATGTTGGTGTAAAGTCAAGAAACATTAAATCCCCTCTAGAGGCCAGGTTTCTTAAACACCTCCTTCCAGCCCAAATATTGGTGAAAAGGGGAGTGAAACTATGAAATCTAGTATTGATCAGAAGGTCTCTCAAAGTGAACTCTTGGTGGGGGGCATTTCTATCCAGCTGGAGATAGACGTGCCAAAAATCAAGAGAATTGGGCTTCATGGGATCTTCTTGGGAGAGATTTAGAGCTTACAACCTCATAATGGAGAAAGATCGAGGCTCTCTAGAAAAAAATGCTTGGATTCTCATCATGACTTGAGTAAGATTCCCCCTAATCCCATCCCAAATCATTATTTGTACCTACTTCTTTGGTCTCTAGTTTGCATAGGATTAGGGGGGGGACAGGGCCATGCGTCTCTTCGAGGACGCCATCTAAAAATTATTCTTTCAAGAGATGGGAAAATGATTCCTTTGTTGTTGACTTATCTAGAGACTGTGACCCTTTACCTCCCAAGTCTTATGTTAAGCACGGGGCTTCTTCGACAGGTTCCCTCTCTACTTCATGTAGAGAACCTTATCTCCTTCATCCTAGGATTTATGCGGAAAAGGCATGGTTTCCTCCAGGGGGGTGAGTTTTTATTATATCAAGGAACCTAGCCACACAAAAGTGGGACATAAATCAATGCTTAAGCATGCACATGAGAAATCTTCTTGAGAAGTGTCTCAAGGAAGACAACAATTAATATTTGGGGTCCTTAGAGTGGGACTAGCCCTAAAATTTGTTTCTCTATGAAGATGTTGTTGGTTAACATGCAAGGCCTGGGAGGGAGGGCCAAAAAATTCTCTCTAAAGAGACTTGTACATATTGATCGGCTCAATATTGAATTAATTAAGGAAATAATGGGTCGCAGTGACCTTATTGTTGCTAAACTGGTAAAAATGTTTCTGGGATGGGATTTTCTTGGTTTGGATTTGGACATCTCTTTGGGTGGGATAATTACGGGATTTTCTTCAAATTGTTCACTTATCAACTATTTCTCTATTTCCTCGAGTCTTTGCACCGATATTTTTTGCAAAGAGTTGGATCGCTCCATCACTCGTTTTAATATATATGGGCCCTATGAGGGCCGAGAGGCATATTGGGACAAATTGTTTGCTCTCAACCTTTTCCAATTTGACAACCTAGTAATTGAATGGATTTGAATTTCACCTTATGTAGAGATGAAATTTGGGGAGAAACTCCTCGAGAAGACAAATTGGCAATCTTCTTCTTAGACGAAATTGAGGTGGTAGGTCTAGTTGATGTCAAACTAATTCTTTTTAGTTCGACTTGGAGAAATAATCACAGTGGGGTTGAAGGCGTCTGTGAGCAGCTTGATAGATACATTGTGCATAACTCTCTTTTACAGGATATAGGGATCTACAACTCATGGGTCAGAAAGGTTCGTTGTTCAGATCATTTCTCTATCTTTTTAAAATTGGCACATTCAACGGGGAAACTCAATGCCCCTTTCAAGTAGAATCCCTCTTGTGATAAGGAAGAGGAATTTTGAATTCTTATTTGTGAACAATAGACCCCTTTTCAGGCAACTAATAGTGCTTCAACAAGTTCCCAATTTGTCACTGCCCTTGGACCCATCAAATAAAAAGTTTCATCTTGGGTTGGGGAACATCAAAAATCTCTTGACTAGGATCTTCAAAATATTGACTCCGAGCCCTAGACTCTATAAGGTCAATTTTAGAATGTCCATTGGACTCTCGTGGAGTAGGAGAAATGTTAGTCTTTGGAAGCTCTCATGAATAAATTGTTGTTGGAGAATGAAAAAGCATGGTGGTTAAAAAGAAGAGCTTTATGGATAGCAACAAGTGATCAAAATTCCAAATATTTTCAAAATTTTGCTAATTATTATAAGAACTACAACACTATTTGAGAGTTGCAGAATGCCAATTGTGATGTGGCTCGAGGATTCAATGAGTTAGTTGTGTTGGGTGTTGAGCACTTTCAATCTCGTTTCAAGGAGTCAAAGCAGGTCAAGATATGGGGAAATACTCAAGTTGATTGCCTATTTTCCAAGGTTGATTGAAAATGAGGACAATTGGGACTTCTTCCATGAAGTCACAAAATATGAGCTTAGAGTGATCATTTCAACCTTCAAAAAGGATAAAAATTCTCGGGCCGGATGGTTGGACATCCAATTTCTTCAAAGGTTTTTTTAACATTATTGGGGATGATTTGCTTCAATTTGTGGAAGAAGTTTGCCTCTCTGATAAGATGTTGACCAACATAAATTCTAATTTTATAGTAGTCATTCCTAAGAGGGACCATCATTCTTATTTTGATGACTTTTGACCCATTGCATTATGCAATAGTCTATATAAAATAATTGTTGTGAGAATTAAAACAATTCTATCAAATGGCATCACCCTTGAATAGTTTGGTTTCCTCAAAGGAAGGCTCATTAATGAAGCCATTGGATCGACGCAAGAGGGATTTCACACTATCAAAACTCAAAAGTGTTCTCTCTCGATTCTCAAAATATATTTATCTAAAGCCTATGATCGAGTATCATGTATTTACCTTAGATTGTTTATTATGCATATCGGGTTTGAGCTTCCTATGGTTAAATGGGTAATTTCTTCTATGACATCAGTTTCCTTTGTAATTTTAATAAATAGTTCTAGTTTGCCTTTTTTTTAAGTCTGATCGAGGTTTAAAGCTGGGGTGTCCACTGTCGCCTTATCTCTTTTTACTCATTGCTAATGGGCTCAATCGAGCTCTCACTGATGCCCTAAGGTTGAACAATTTCCAAGGATTAAGAATAGGCAAACAATAACACTTAACTCACTTATTGTTTGTGGATGATGTACTAATATTTTGTTTGTGTGAAGTAATTGAAGGTTGAATATTAAAAGAAATATTGAAGCTTTTTTGTGATGCAATAAGCATGGTTATCAATGCCATCAATTCGACTATCTTCTTCCCAAACTTTGTAGAGGATATGTGGTCACACATAACCAACCTTTTCAATTTCTCATCTGATGACATGGGGGATGGTTTAAAATACTCGAGCATTAATCTTAAACCCAATAGATATGGCATTTTTGATCGAAAGTGGTTTTCTAACGTGGATTGAAAGGAAGATCAACTTCTGGTGCAACAGGTGGATCTCTCGGGGAGATGATTCACGCTCATTAAGTCAGTGATTAAAGCCATACCGGTGTATTGGAATTTACTAGCTCTCGTTTCGAAGGGACTCCTTAACCACATCTGAAAGATGTGTTTAAATTATTTATGGAAGAGCGATACAGATTACCTGGGCTCTCATTTGGTTACTTGGAAAAGATTTTCAAAGCCAAAAATACTAGGAGGATGGGGACTAAAAGATATTTATATCTTCAGAAGGTATTTGGTTGCTAAATCATTATGGGTGTTTTTTACCCAAGATAGCCTATGGATACATATATTGGTTGATAAATACATTTATTCAGATTCAATTTTGGATTGGATTCATAGGAGACAAAAGTCTACTCAAAATGTATCGACTCAATGGTGTGCCATCTTGCTTGCATTTCCTATTATCAATAGATTTTTGTCCTGGAAGGTGGGATTGTGAACAAAAGTGTGGGTCGACATCGATGCTATTCTGGGTTGTAGCGTAAGAATATTTCTTCCTGAGGGACTTGTGACTTTCCTTCAAGAGTTTGGGCATTGCATGCTCAATCGTATCGTGGACCCTTCTCATATGTCTATTTGGGGATATGGATGGATTTTAGCGTAGGTGTTAGACATTGAGGTAAATTGGCACAAACTATGGTCTTATTTCACTAGAGAATTACTCATGGAACATGTCCATCTTACGAATGTTGAAGATGAATCAGTGTGGTATTATAACAAGTATGGGGGGGTGTACTCTGCCAAACTGGGATATCATGCTATGCTAAATGAGGAGGATC
>ML794747.1:634072-650911 GCA_009831015.1 Picea engelmannii | reverse complement strand
AGGCCAAGTGGATTGAGGTTGGAAGGGTGAGGGAACTATACCCTCATCTTCACATAGACTGAGATAGTCTTTTGGAGGTCCAAAAGCTTCCCAATGGGGAGGTGTGATCAGGGGATCAAATTTTTCTCAATTTTCAAAGTGATAGGAATGCGATGAAAATAGTGCCATTGCGTCCGTCTTGTCTTCTTGATTCCGACGGTATCTTTACTTTGTCAAATGGACGCCATATGGAGAAGATATTGCGATCTGTTCGTTGAGGCAAACAGGCAAAAAATTTAGATGCTGACTGTACCTGTCCGTACAGTCCGTATGGTGATGTGGCAGGGCTGTACCATCCGTACGATGATGTGTTAGGTGGATGACGTGGCACGCATTCATTGGTTGATGGTTGTTGAATCGAGAGATGACACATGTCATTGATGGTCAATGATGTGAGGACACGTGACCCAATCCATTGGCGCCACGTGTCGCTCGTTGACTAGTTAATTGGTTTGGCTATTTGATTGTATAAAATTGTATTGGGAGTCCATGGGGTTCGACCCCTGGACCTCCCCCACACTTAACGACTTCGCACGACCGCCCGGCCAATGGGCCACCGTATATTCCTTGTTATGAATGCGGGTTTGAAAATATTTAAGTTTACCCTTTTGTATATTGGGTGGGGGGTCGGGCCGAGGCTAAGCCCTGGCCCGTGGTCATTTGCGTTGTAATGTGACTACATATATATATACCATTGCGCGGGGGTTTGAACCATAGCCCGACCATTACCTATATGCGCGTGGTTGTTTGGTGCGTGGGGTTTGGATAGCCCACAATTTTTACATTGCATATGCCCACGACCGGAGCGGGAGTTACACAGTTATAATGGGTTAGCCACCTTTTAAATTCACGCGAGGTCACATGGTCATACGCCAGGTGTCGAGGCGGTTAGGGGCTGGCGTGCCCTTAACCGTTCTACGGTTTGCACCATTGGCACGGTTGCGCTCGGTGCTGGGGTTTTGTGCTTAAAAGAGCGTGTGAGCCAGGTTCATTCAAGGGGGGTGCAAATTGTAGAACCAGAGACAGCAAGCTTGGAGAAGGAAACTTCCAGGAGGCCTATCTTTCTCATTTTTCGACTGATTGAGGTGCCGAAAGAGCCCAGACAGGAGTTTTGGGACGCTGGGAAGCCATTGGAGCAGTTGGTTTGTCAGTTTGAGCATTGTAAGACATGTTTTTGAGAACTTTTGAGCAATTAATAATAATGATCCATTGGAAGCTGGACCAAGAGATGTAGCCCATAAGAGGGGTGAACTCCTTTATCAATTGTTGTGCATATGTGTTTATGTTCAATGTTTATGCTGTTGTCTATGTGTAATTTGTATAAGTAATCCTTTAATTTATGTGTTGCAAACTGATCCATTTGCTTTAAGCACATAACATTTCACTTGCAATAAGTTTTCAAGTTTTTCAAGTCTTCTTCAATTTTTAGATCAACCAGCAAATGTGAAGCACTTCAGAGTTTTTGGAAGGAAATGCTACATCAAAAGAGAAGATGGAAGAATGGGAAGTTTGACTCTCGTGTGGACAAAGGAGTACTTGTTGGTTACTCAAGTACAAGGAAAGAATACAAGTGTTACAATCTGAGATTGAACAAAATTGTGTAAAGCATCAACGTAACAATTAATGAAACAGGCATAACAAAATCAAAGGAAGAAGAAAATGAATTAATGGAACATCCTTCCGAAGAAGAAGAAGAAGATGAAAAGGAAGTAGAAGAGGAAGATGAAGATAATCCGATAGAAACATAAGAGCAAGTTCAACAAGTGTCTCCAAAGACACCCAGTAAATGAGTATAGAAGAATTGTCCTTCAGATCAGATTATAGGAAACAATGATGCAGGAGTTGAGACTAGAAAAAGAATCTGTTCACTGGAACAAACACACCTAGCACTCTTATCTACAATTGAACCAAACTGTTTTGAAGAAGCTAGCAAGGATGAATTTTGGAATAAGGCCATGGATGAAGAATTGGATCAAATAGAGAAAAATGACACTTGGGAATTGGTTCCAAGACCAAAAAATGAGAATGTGATCGACACAAAATGGGTTTTCAGGAATAAATTAAATGAAGATGGACAAGTTACAAGGAACAAAGCTAGATTGGTATGTAAAGGATATGCTCAGATTGAAGGAATCGACTTTGAAGAGACATTTGCCCCAGTTGCCAGAATGGAAGAAATATGTTTTCTTTTAGCTTATGCATGCTCCAAAAATGTTAAAGTATATCAGATGGACGTAAAATAAAATTTTCTGAATGGGGAACTTGAAGAAGAAGTTTACATTGAACAACCAGAAGGATTTCAGTTGTCAGAGAACACAGATTATGTGTGTAAATTAAAGAATTCCTTGTATGGTCTAAAACAGGGTCCTAGAGCATGGTACTCTAGACTGGATAAGTATCTGCAGCAGGCAGGGTTCAGAAAAGGAAGTGCAAACAACAGCCTCCACATCAAGGTAAGTCAAGGTAATATTTTATTAATTGAAGTTTATATTGATGATATTATTTTTGGTAGTGATGATGACAGGTTAAGCCAGAAATTTGCAAAAGATATGCAGAAAGAATTTAAAATTTTGCTACTTGGAGAACTATCCTTCTTTCTGGGACTTCAGATACGTCAAAGCAACCAAGGAATTTTTATTTCTCAAACCAAGTATATCAAAGAAATGATAAACAGGTTTGGAATGGAAGATTGCAAACCAATTGTCACTCCCATGCAAACCAATTGCAAGTTGAGAAAAGATGATGATTCAAAGTCTACATATCAAAGGCAATACAAATCAATGATTAGCAGCCTATTGTATGTGACAACATCTAGACCATATGTAATGCAAGAATTTGGACAGGTGGCATGATTTCAAGAAGCACTAAAGGAATCACATGTATTAGCAGTGAAGAGGACTTTTAGATATCTCAAAGAAACAAAAGATTTTGGG
Source organism: Picea engelmannii (assembly GCA_009831015.1). Lineage (NCBI taxonomy): Eukaryota > Viridiplantae > Streptophyta > Pinopsida > Pinales > Pinaceae > Picea > Picea engelmannii. Next base: position 647,939 of record ML794747.1, on the reverse strand, counting down.
CTATGATATCCAAAAGGAAAGGATCTATCACTAATTACCTACACAGACGTAGATTGGGCAGGTCGTATTGATGATTGACAAAGCACCAATGGAGAAATGTTCTACTTGGGTGAGTTTTTAGTATCATGGATGAGAAAGAAACAATTATGAATATCTCTATCTATAGCCGAGGAAGAGTATATTGCAGCAACAACATGTTGTACAAAGGTTCTTTGGATGAAACAAACTTTGACAGATATACATGTTGAGTATGATGAGCCCATTCCAATATATTTTGATAATAGAAGCGCCATCACTATCTCAAAAAACCCGGTGATGCACTCCAAAAAGAAACACATTCCAATCAAGTATCACTTTCTATGGGAACAGGTTGTAGAAAAGAACATCAGAGTTGAGTATGTGGGCACAAAAGAACAAGTGGCAAACATCTTTACAAAACCACTTCCACGGGAAGCCTTTGAATATCTTCGCCACAGACTTGGAGTTATTTGTACTCTAAAATGAATTCTTTTTGAATGTTTTTTGAATTCTTATCTTATATGTCTTAGATGTACACAAGGAAGCACCATAAGAGGACAGTCCAGTCAAGGGGAGAAGCCTCGGATGGAAAGATACCTTTGCCATTGATGACAAAGGGGGAGAGATTTATCAGATGTAGAGGATAGAGGCATGGTTCCAGGGGGAGAAGATTTATCATATGTAGAGGAAAGAGGCATGGTTCCAGGGGGAGCATGAGTGATATGATTTAAGTATTGCATCGGAGTGTTTCCATCAATGCCAAAGGGGGAGATTGTTGATTAAGGTTGGTTGTCATTGATGTCAACCCTTGAAAACAACCCTGTAGCACAAAGGTTTGGGTAATGGACCCAATATTGTTTGATGCAAATAGGACTCATTACTGTTTTTTCATGGTTGATAAGAAGTAAATATGGATGAAATCCAAAGTGGTCCCCTTATGGTGAAATCCCTCACGGGAAGATGCTTTGTGGAGTAAGAGAACCCATGCTTAATTGTGGAATAATGATATGAAGGACTGTGAATTTGTTAGGGAAAATATCCTATATGGATATTTCTTGTCATTCTGTTTCCGGTGGTATGTGGAACGTCACATAACTCCTCATGGTTAGAAAGTTATGGCCATGAGAAGTTGGAGACCCCAGGTTTGGGTAATGGACCCAAGTTTGTTTGATGGGTAATAGTATGAGTTATGATATATTTTCAGATAATAGTATTCTATATGGATAGTACATGCCATTCCATTTCTGGTGGTATGTGGAACGTCACATAACTCCTCACGGTTTGGGAGTTATGGCCTTACGAAGTTGGAGGACCCTCATATGTCATCTAGAAGCCCCAAAAGCTCAAAGTAGTCAAAGTGGTTTAAGAGATTTTAAAAGGTAAATAATAAAGTGAAGTAATGAGTGTATTATAATTCAAAGTGAATACAAAATAAATTATTTCAATAATAAATTTAATGGAGAAACTAGAAGTGGGTTAACCCTAAAATAAGGAAAGTGGGGCCAAGTGACCTATAAGATGTTTTTAAGGAAGCTACTTGGAGAGTATAAGTAAGAGGCAAGGCTCTCTCATTTTAGATACACTTAAGAATATTGAATATCTATAGGTGTTTGAGGTAACCAAGGATATCTAATCTAAAATTATGAGGGAAGGTGAAGAAAAGAAGGCCGAGATGCAAGGAAGGATAAATTCTTTTGATGGTGCTTTCTAAGGTATGTTATTTACAGGTCATCTCACCATTTTCTCTATAACATTTTTTCTATAATGATTCAGACTGTTAAATTGCTATGAAATTGAGAAAACATATCCAAGTATTTGTGGTAAACAATTCATCATGTGGGTCATTGTATTTGTGGAGTTACACTCTGTGGAAAATAGGGTTTGTGGCTAGTCCCGAAACTAGTCAAAAACAGGTGTTTTGGGTAAAAATGTCATAAGTTCTTCATAACAGATTAAAAATCTGTGAAACTAAATTTTTTGGTTAGGTTATTGTCTTTAGTATTCTTTGTTACAGTTTCAGATCAATTCAAAAAATATTTCGTGTGGGGCACACTCTACAAGGTCACTCTCCAGAATAAGCCAGAATTCAGCAAGGTATGCCATTTTTTCTATAACTCTTTTTCTAAGGGGTTCAAAGTAGTGAAACTTGGAATAATTGCATAAAACACACTAAAGAACATTGTGTATAAGTTTCAGATCTTTATACATTACAGGTACAAAGTTATGATTACTTCAATTTAGGGTTGTTGACTAATCCAAAACTAGGCATGTGAGACTAAAGAAAAGGTTGATGAAAATGCTAGTCTCTTGTTGTTAAAGTTAAGGAAGGTTTGCAAGAATGTGATCATATACACCAGGTCTATTACAGAGCTACAAATCAGATTTGTATGATGAAATTGATGAGAGATTTTGGTTGAGGTACATGTTGAGTACATGGTTGAGAAAAGTAGTTGATGGGTTGGCACATACATGAGCTGTATAGTTGATGATGTTGGTACATATTGATGAGTCATAGTTGATGAGTAGTTGACACACATTATTGGTACATACTTGGTACATGGTTGGATGCACTTGTTTATGGTACAGGTTGATTACAGGTTGTTTGGTACAGGTTGGTACATGGTTGATAGCAAATCGTTTCAGCACTCAGGAAAGCTTAGAATGCATTGGTTAGGACCATATGAAGTAAAATCTGTCATAGATGGAGGAGTTGTATAGTTAATATATTTATCAGGCGTATAACTCATAGGGATGATCAATGGGAGATGAATGAAGTTGTACAAGGACAGCTGACCATCCACCGTGCAGTAAAAAAAATAAAAAAAAATCGAAAAAGAACAAAAAGGAAACAAAACCAAAGAAGGCGCAGGGAGCTAGAGGCAGAAAGGCCACGCAAATTAGAAACAAAAAATCAGTGAGGAGAAAGACAATGGTCACATCCAAAGGGAAACAAGCGAGAAAAGTAGAGTCGGAAAAAGTAGGATGACATGACAGCACTAGGCGGAATTAAAGGACGACAAGGACCGATGGGACGCCACATTAATCGTGAAAACAAAACACGGCACATAAGGAATAATGGAAAATATGAAACCACCAAAGATGCATTGAACCAATAATCACGGTACATTAAACCCACAATCAAAGAAGCATCCTCGACAGGATTCATGGGAAAGCCATACAACACATGGGTGAGGGAGCCAATAGTCTATTCACGAAGAGAGAACAAACACAAAGAAACAAAGGATAAAGAGCATAGTGTGAGTTCACATAGATCACAAAGACTATTTGAATCCAGCAGACACTTGACATTCACCACCATGGCACCGCCCGAGGAAGCAAAAGTGAGCCAGACTGCCGGGAAAACCAGAGTTCAAACCAGGTCATGAGGACAGGCCAAAGAAGGTGAACAAAATTTTTCGAAGATCATTAATGTCGACGAAATCCCATCCCCAGAGACGATACTAGTACAATCCACATTGATACTGGAGGAAATTCAACAACCAGCAACAGAGGACATGAATGTAGATACGCCAGCAGCGACGAAGGAGCCACATAACCAAGAAGAAGAAACACTAAAGGAGATTAAACTAGATCATATAGAGGCAGCTCCAAAAGTCAATGGCATGGCCCTGAAGCCGACAACAACAATTGAGCCAGATGAGTCTCAAACGACCATCTCAGACCACCCAGTAGGGGAGACGGTTGAAGATGTCTTGGCTTGGCGGGAACGATATATAGAGGAAAAACTGGAAGCTGATGAAACTTCAAGATAGCCACCACCAATGAAGAAATACAAGATACAGATACCCAGGTCACCTCGCAATAAACCTGCAATAGAAATCATTCTACCATGCATACCATAAGGGGTACAACTAGGACCAGAGCTACTGGGTCATATCGGGAAGCTCAAATACTCTGACCATGATGTGGCATACCAAGCCAAGTTTTTGGAACTTGGAAAGAGGGTCTTTATCCAAACTATGAGCACAAATAGGGTTGGTGAACCGATCGAGCAACCAATATAGTGGGTAGCTAGGCTACAGAAAATGGGAATTTTAGGTCTGTTGGACTTACCACATTTTGGTAGAGGTTAGCATGCAACCACATGCATAAAACAACTACTAGCAGTCACACATGGAGGGGATATATGGCTGGACAAGCCTATCCCCATAGTCATTGAGTTTATTGTGAACATAACAGGGTTACCAATTCGGGGAATGGATCCCACATTGTTTCTAGATGAAAAAATCAAGGAGAAAGCGCTAGAAAAAGAGATGAAGAGGAAGTACGACATCGAAAGGGGGATAAGATGGATGATCATCAAGAGGATCAAGGATGCAACAACACAATTGGGCACGAAAGTCTTATCCTGCAAGCTGGTAAGAAAATGCCGCAGGGAGGAAGTCTCAGCTAGAGTTGTTGCAGTTGCAGCCCAGTGCGCAGAAGGCATATCAATGAGTTGGGTGTCGTACCTCTTGAATTTTTTCTTGGATGACTATAAGGATGCGCAGGATCTAGGAACATAGTTTCACTACTCATGGCTTATCATGCTCATAGCCTTTATGGGCTGGAGGGAACCAAGGTACATAGCTTTTTGTACGAGACCCAAACCAAACCAGGGAAAGAGGTATTCACTGCTAAAGGCGATGACAAACACTAGTCACAATAGGATGAATGGATCCATATCCAAAGGGTACCTACGTGATCTACAAGAAGCCATCTCCCAGATGTGGAGAATCACACCAGAAGTTGTCTTGTGATATGAAGACATCACCACTTTCCAGGCCACATGGCATGTAATGTGGATACAGACAAGGAGGGATCTAGATAAACAGTGGCTACAGATGCGCTACTGCATCACTAAGGGTCACATTGACATGGTCATCAATGAATAGGCCGATCAATGGAGAATCCCAACAATTACCTAGGAAGTATCAGAAATAACAACAAAAGAAGAGGTAGAGCAGGGAGAAATGAAACCTCCAGAAATACAAGTGCCCAAGAGACCAAGTACAGTTGAAGGCAAGACAACATAGACAGACGAAGGGCCAAATAAGACAGGGACCCAAAAGGGGAAGAAGGAGAGTACATAGCCATCCAAGGAGCAGGAGCAATAGGTTGAGCCTGCGCAAGAGACAACAGAAAATCCTGACACATAGGAACCAGAAGGAAACAAGAGGTCAGCCACGCAGAAAGGAGGCATGCAGAAGAAATCAAAGGCACAACGAACACCACCAGAATATACGATCACGGATGATGATGGGGAAATTATTGCCAGAATGATCCAGGATTTTCTATTTAAGGACTTCGACCATACTACACACCACAGGGATAAGATCCAAGAGGATTTGGTAGACATGCGACAGCTCATCAAGAAGATCAGGGAAGGGTTGACAACAAGTAGTAGGGGAATCTAACCATCAGTACCGGAGATACAAGAAAGAGTGCAACAAGAAGAACAAGAGTCAGTCTAGGCAATATTGCAGCCACACGTAACATTCCACATCGACCCTAGTATGCTGTGGATGGACAAAATTGTGGAGTGACACTCTGTAAATTTTGTTCGGATGATAGACAAGCGACAGAGGTAACTGTTTCAACCTACTTTAGAGCTGAGGCACTAGCTTGCTCAATTCAGAGAGGGATCTCTTATGATACTTGGTTTTTCTTTGATAATCAGTGGCTAGATTTGGTTTGTTTTAGGGGGATTTTTATCAAATAACTGAAGAAACGAAGATGACATTTGGGCTATGGAGTCAGGAATAAAAAATGCATTTTCAAAACATGAAACTATCAAGAAGGAAAGTCTAAATGAGGCGATGAGTCTTAGTTTATATCTAAAATTTGCAAGGCATCAGAGGAAAAATAAACATATAACTGCATGAGAGCATCTTTAAAATGAATTCTCAATTGGTTAAGAATAAATAAACATAGTCTAAATTGCTAAGGCAATAGCATCGCAATGATGAATTCCGTGTTTTTTTGTTTCTCCAATTTAGATAGATAGAAGAATAAATGAAATATAATATTATAGGAAACACATACTGTGAAATAAAACAAGACTCATATCACCGCTAGTTAGAATCTTTTCATAAACAGTCCCAAATCCTCTTCTGCATTTATATATTCATTCTAGCCCCAAAATTTACAAAAGTATTCCTACACAGAGGGTAGGATCCTCTTTTCTCCATGCTTTCTATATCCTCGAGATAACATATATAGAAAAATTACTTGTGGAATTCAAAACGTTTAGACTTCCCCATAATTCTAAAATAGAGATAAGTTACAAAAAGGAATGATTTATAATAACAGTTATCCTATTTTAAAGGGACCATTAGAAACAGGTCTGTCATGTCTAGGGCCGCCATCTGTCTGAAATTTGCTGGAATGTACTTAATCCCACCTAAGAATTCATTTCAGTTTGGTGACTTCCTCTTTCAGAGTGCTTAACCAAGCGAGTTGATTTTCTCCGACGCTCTCCATCGTCTTAGCTCTGACTTCTTTTCTCTATCGTTTGCTCTGCTTCTTCTTCGCTACATGCTTGCATATTTCATCCACGTGTTCATTGATGACTAGGTCCCTCATAACAAGGTTTAATATGACCCCCAAATTCGATTCAGTTGCGGGCTCTGTATGAAATTTGGTTGCTAATATCTACGCAACCCACCTTTCTTTCTCACTTATTGGTAATATTGACACATTAGTTGAGAACCCCATTGCACTAGAAACTGCTTGATTCACATTATCCATATCTTCGGACCTTGGAGAGGCCACAATTTTGTCTCCCTTAATTTTACAGAACTCAAGAAATCGATCCACCTCGAGATTATTCCACTTATGCATGGGACGACAATTTTCGGGAGCAGAATAACGCCACCCATACTTGAATATCGGTAGTTATCAAGTTCCAATAATTAATCACTTGTAAGATTACTTGGAGGCACATTGATTTACCATGCTTGGCCAATCCATTTCAAATTATTAGCCTTTGAGAGAATTATCCAGTGGCGTTCCCCTGACATTTCATGGTCATGAAGTACCTGAACGAGTGGCGTGTGATGATTTGACTAGTCATCTCTTTCCCCTACATGAACCGTTGATTTGACATATTAGAACACATGACATCAGGGCTTTGAGAAAATGGTTTTAGGCAGATCGCCTTTCACCCTGATGTATCTCTGAGGGTTCCATGTGTCTATGACTGACACCATGGTGGTTTTCCCCAGCCCACCCTCGATTAGTTAAGTCTCGCACTGCTTCGTTGCCCGATATGGGTCCCAACCATTTGATCTATGATGCCTCAAGATCAACAGTCCATAGGACTCCCTCCTTTGCACTACTGCTATATTTTTCCATATCGCCTCCATATATGACCCGAGCCTCCAAAAAATGCCATGTCTCTACACTGATTTAGTCACCTACTAAATTTAAACCCAGATTTGAAGCATGATCATCATGGTGATAACATAGGCTCCAACTGGGGATTCTATCCTCCCTGTGAGGTAGCAAAGAACTGTAGACATCTTGTGTGTGGGCATCTTGTTTCATCTTGGAGACTGAATTGCCAAATCTTAAAACCATCTTTTTTGAACTGCTTTCCATTGGATGTTGAAAAATTATTGTACATACTATTGGAAAACAATTCTTGATCAAAAAGCTTATTCACACACTCCTACCTACCCTATATGATGAAAAAGGATCGTCAATCAATTGAAATCATAATCCCAATGTAGCCATGACAACATCCTATCCATCGTTCGTTTCTTTTGTACTTGCTTGTTCAAAAACCCTTCTGCTGATGATTTATTCAAAATTTTATCTATAAGTCCAATCTTAAAAAAAATTGAAGGACCTGAATTGTTTAATTATCTCAATAGGATCTCAAATGAATCTTCTAAGATATGCATAAAACAATCATCGCATTTCACTCTTTCCACTGCATTTCTGTTTTGAGGTGATTCAACTTGTTGATTTCTATCGAAAAAATGGAATTTTTTTTTAGAAGTTTGGTAGTAAATATTTCTTGTGCCATAAGGTAACCATGGATGGAGAAACTCATATGATGTAAAAGGACTCACATCTGATGCAGACATTGATTTGTTGCAACCCTCTATCATTGGTGAGTTCTGATTATAAATCTTTTCCATATAATGTGTCTTAGGATCATGAGTCATATGGAATAATGTTTCCTTTTCAGGATTCATGATAGAAAAGTAAGATTCCTCTACAAATTTTCCCTCGCTGCTTGGAGTCTCCATAAGTGAAGTTTCGAAATATCCATCCATGTTCAGGTTGTTAAGAAAAAGGATCACTACGTCATTTTCAAGGGAAGAAAGGAAACCTTGAAATACTTTGCCTTGCTGGGAATGTTGTTGAACATCTACATTAGTTTTAGGAGAAGGGAAATGACCTTCAACAATTTCTTGATCAACTTATTCCTTGATCTGATGATTAAGCGTAGGTTCCCACTTCAAATTTTCCAAGTAATGACTTTTCAATGCATGTGAGTGTAGTTGGTGTTCTTCAATGATAAAAACCTTTTCATGTAATACAATACTACTATGAATATAGTACTACTATGAATACAGTCTGAACTCCCCATTTTCTCTAAAGTCTCATGATTCTCTTTTAACCATTCAAAGGAAGAAAAACATAAGGGGAGAGAATTTTTATCTATAAGCCCACTACTTTCTTCACTTTAAACTTCATGCTTTGATATTTTCTGATTTGAAACACTACATTGTTTCAATAGTTCGAATGAGGAAAAACACAATGGCAAGGTTCTGTTACCTGACTCAAAACCTTCTTCATTTTCTCCAGTGTCATCATAGGTACATTTCTCCATCTCTTTGGATTGTTGGACATGCTCACTTTCAGATTTGTCTTCGATCAGTGACTGCACCTCTGAATTGACAAGGTATTCTACAAAGCAAGGAATAGGATCATCGAGCGCCTGAAAAGAGTGCTCCAATATCTTGTCAATATGTTCTGTTGGTTTGGTGTGACGTTGCATCAACACAAATTCGCTTGCTTCAACAATGATTTTGGAATTCTCTCTCAAAAATTTGAATGCAGCAAAGCACAAGGGTAGAGAATTTTCTTCGTTTGATCCAATACTCTGCCCTTTTTAACTGTAATATGCAGGTTGACTTATCTCATTGTACTGCTGAAAAAGAAAGTCTTCAACATCGCAATCCTCACTATATAGAGTGCTAACATTTTGGCATCGTTGCCGAGGACGAAAGTGAAAAATTTTCTCTGGGAAAGAACGACATGGTTGAGTTCTAAGATCTGAGAGCAGCAGACACTTAGAAAAATATTGGTTATATTCCTCCTCTGGCGACTCCACACATCAAAAAATCAGTTTGAAGGTGATTTCACTAGTAAAAGAATCCAAAATTTTAAATTTTTGGTGACTCCACTCTCAGTGAAGAATCTAGCTTCCAAAATATCAATGGCGACTCCACTTGTAATGCAGAATCCAGATCCCAAGACATCATTGGTGACTTCACTCAAATTTCAAATACAGAATTAGAGTAATCAAGGGGAGATACATAGAATTCAACATTATCTTGAAAAATAACTATGACAAGGGTGACTCCACGATGTTTATTAATGAGAAGATGAGTTTCGTCCTATTGTACAAAGCCCCAATGATAAGGAGAGGGGTGAGGAGTGATGGAAAATGCGATTAATTTGGTTACAATTGTCAAGGATTATAGTGGCAAGTTGGTCTTTGATCTAACAANGTAGCACTATTTCTTTTAAACAAACATAAATACTTAGTTAAGGGTGATATAATAAAATATGAATAGACTTTACAAGCATGCTACTTCGGTTTCCTTATTCATTTGATTTACAAGCGTGGCTGGGGAGATAGGAGTCTGGCCCAGGATTTTTCTATATTCAATAACACTTTTAAAACCATGCTTGTAACCAAGCTTTAGGTCCTCCTCAGTGGCAGTAGTGTCAAACATATTTAACTGCAATGCATAACACCATTAAAAATACCAATAACAAAAACATATATTTGTTCGCTACTGTTAAATAAATATTAACCATAGTTAATCATTTAAATCTTACTATTCGGGATTTTAGTTTTCTGTAGCCACCTTGGCCTAGTTTATGCTGGCCATGTTTTTCCACTCCGGCCTTTGTTGCTTTGGAGGTATCTAGTAGCCTACATATGGAATTTTTGAAAAACATTAGATATCAGAATTGTTACTTAAAACAGGAAAGAAAAACATAAATTCTCATATTTCACTGATAATATGACAATTGTTGTACTTTGCTTGACTAGCTCGTGGTTGTCGTCCTTTTTTTTTAAACAAGTTCTCCTTTGCATCCTCTATTAGCGCCTTCCACTCTTTCTCGGGAACCATGGGAGGGCGCTCATGCTTGAGGTCTATTTGCAATTTATCCCTATACTGGGCCCTGGTGTATTTTAAATTCTCGTCGGCTAACTTTATAACCACTTTCTTGTTGAAAGTGTTGTCGAACAAGTTTACCATGTGATCTATTAAATCATCTTTCTTTTTTCTATCTTGGCCATTCCACCATGTGCAAATGGTGGGGCCAAAAAGATCCAATGCTTTGTCATGTAAGTTTCTATAGAAAACATTATATCCTGTAGAAACATGTTATCCATTAATTTATAATAATCTCAACAAATGTCCATTTCAATTTCATGGAAAAAATGAATCAATTAATGGGACAATTACCTGCAATCTTCTGAATCTTGATCGGAACACATGTGTCATCCACCAGAAAGGTGACATCTACTGATACAGTTCTTTTTAATTCGTTCTTCTCCATGCAAAATAGTATCTCGTCCATCTACACTATGTTCATCTCCAAAGTCATCATGTGGAGTCCCAGGCTCCGACTCATCATGCTCCGGCATGTCATGCCGGTCAAAATCATTTCACTCGTCAATGGATTTGAGGGGACCCTCAGGAGGCTCAAAAATCCTCACTTGCACTTTGCTATGTCGACCTTTATTTTTCATTGGACCAACACTGCTACCTATAGCATTTGCAGGATCAACAGGTTCCCCATCCACGAGGTTTAAATACTCCTACAAACGGAAAAATTTTCTTTATCGGATCATATACAAAATATAAAACTAAAAAATGGATATGAAATTGTCATAGCTAATAAAAATATGTGAAGATGCCACTTACCCCAAAATTAGTTATTGTATTTTGTAGCTCTACAATTGTTTCATTTCCCTCCTGTGTCAGGGGTCTTTTGCTAATCAAACCTAGATATTCTATGTTATCCTTCTTCAAGTCCATTGTTACAATTGTCATTGGGTCAGTCGAACAAAATATTTCATCCTCATCAATATCCTTTGTGGGATCCTTCCCACGTTGACCATGCCACAATACATTGATGAATAAAATTAATGAGATAAACTTTAACAATTGAGAAATTTAGTTGTTGTAGTCATAAGTTGTTACTGTATTTAACATTTACCTAGTGAGGCACTGCGGGTGCATTTCCACGGTCACCCTAGACAGATGTAAAGGGTGATTTTCAGACACGGTCACCCTGGACAGATGTTGACACAATAAATCAATCAACAAAAGCTATGAAATTCACCTGTAACATTAAAAAATGAAATATTGCAATAATATCAGAAAAACAATAACAAAATTTCAGAAATTTAGTTGTTGTAGTCATAAGTTACTGCATTTAACATTTACCTCGTGAGGCACTGCGGGTGCCTTTCCACGGTCACCCTAGACAGATGTAGCAGGTGAAACTCAGACATGGTCACCCTGGACAGAAGTTGACACAATAAATCAATCAACAAAAGTTATGAAATTCACCTGTAACATTTAAAAAAATAAATATTGGAGTAATATCAGAAAAAAAAATAATGAAATTTCAGAAATTTAGTTGTTGTAGTCATAAGTTGTTACTATATTTAAAATTTACCTACTGAGGCACAGTGGGTGTCTTTCCACGGTCACCATGGAGAGATGTAGCGGGTAATTTTCTACCACGGTCACCCTGGACAAATGTTGACACAATAAGTCAATCAATAAAAGTTATGAACTTCACCTGTAACATTAAGAAAATGAAATATTGCAGTAATAACAGAAAAAAAATAATGAAATTTATGAAATTTAGTTGTTGTAGTCATAAGTTTTTACTGTATTTAACATTTACCTGCTGAGGTGAAGTGGGTGCCTTTCCATGGTCACCCTGGATAGATGTTAAGACAATAAATTAATAAACAAGAGTTATCAAAGTAATTGTAAAAAATTTATGCAGTAAAAATTTGAAATATTGGAGCGATAAATGTAACAATGATTGATCAAAGGTTGAGTTGAATGGTATGTAAGATATTTACCCCCATAGTCGCACCCCCTCCATCTATTCGATTTAAGTTGTAATCGATCAACAACTCTTCACTTGGAACTATTGTTTTTGTTGCACATACAAATATACGATTTCCTTCGCGTGCCTCAAATATGCAATTTGGTTTCTTAGTTGTTGCCACTAGTCATGTACTATTTATAAATCCCGCAATGTTTCCAGTAGCTTCCAGCCTTCCATCCATAGTTTCCCCTTTATTTTGATTGTTATCTAGTAGTTGTATATAATTTGTGGCAACTCCATATCTCTGCATACTTTGTGTATATCAGACCAACATCAACCAGTGATTGTATTTGTATAATGGTCTGACATACTCCATCAATTTAGTTACAGTGCCATAGATGATCTTTATGCCATCCATGCAAAATAACCCCAATCCATGTAAGGACGAAGAAGCAATGTGATACATCCTCCCACCGATGAAGAAATCTGTGTTGACTTCAGGTATCTCCTTAGGTTCCCATCGTTGCACTAGATGTTTATACCTAAAGGGAAACTCAATGTCACCTATGCTCTTAGCATCATAATTACACGAACCTTCATTGGCAATAAAAAATTGCATGCGGGTACACAATCTTTTCCTTACCTTTTCCAACCTAGTTGATCTAGAACTGGTAGATCTAGTACAACACGTCTCACTTTCAAACTCTCTTAGTATATCTTGATCATCACTTGAGGAAGATAGATCTGACAGATACCTATTTGGTGGTACCTACACTCATTAAAACAACAAGATAAGTTATTGTGCCAATATACGTTTTTGGTAACAACACAGTTGCATATAGTTGCATTTAGTTGCATAAAGTTGAGATTGCCACACTTATCCGTCATATAGTTGCATATAGTTTCATAAGTCGCATATAGTGCCATAGTTTCATAAGTTGCATATAGTTGCATATAGTTTCATAAGTTTCATTGTTTCATAAAGTTGCGTAAAGTTGCATTGTTGCATAGAGTTGCATGTTGCATAAAATTGCGTAAAGTTGTGTAAAGTTGCGTAAGTTGCATTGTTGCATAAAGTTTCATGTTGCCTAAAGTTGCGTAAAGTTGTGTAAAGTTGCATAAAGTTGCATGTTTCATAAAGTTGTGTACAGTTGCATAAGTTCCATAAAGTTGCTTAAGTTGCATAAGTTGCATGTTGCATAGTTGCATATAGTTGCATAGTTGCATATAGTTGCATAGTTGCATATAGTTGCATATTTGCATATAGTTGCATATGAAATTGCAATATAGTTGCATATAGTTGCATTGTTGCATGAAGTTGCATATAGTTGCATATTATTAGTTGCATAAAGTTGCATATATTTGCATATAAGTTGCATAAAGTTGCATATAGTTGCATATCCCCCGACGCTTTAGTGGAGAATTGGATTTGAGACCTATCAAAGAGTTCGAGTGGGGATCGATAGTTTGGAAATCCATCATCCTGAAATTTCACATATTTGGAAAGCGCCTTTAGTGG
>ML794747.1:574416-597333 GCA_009831015.1 Picea engelmannii | reverse complement strand
CGCCACTGTTGTTGTGCTCGCTGTGTTCGAGGAGCTGCAAGCTGTCTGCATGTTGTTGTTGTAGCTGCGTGCTACATGCTTGTTGGTGCATGCATGTTATTTGCATGATTGTTGGTGCTATTTCACTGTTGTGAGTGCGCTTGGTATCTATCCCTTGAATCACTGGAGCTGTTCGTTGTCCCTTGGCGCTAGAAGGAGTGTTTTTCATTGTATCTGTCCCTTGAGTGGTGCGTGCGATCCCTTCTTCTGCGTGCGATCGAGACTTTTCTTAACCTATTTACGTGCGATCCCTTCTTCTCGCTGCATCGGTCCCTGCTGATTGTTGCGTACGGTTTTTTTGTTGCATTCTCAATTCTTCTATTTGGAATATTGCCATCCGCTGCCATTGTAGAGCTTTGTGGAGCGTGAGACCCAACTTTGGTCGTTGGAAGGAGGCGACCGTGGTTAATATTCTGAGGTAACACGACTCCAATATTAAAAATTCAGAGGTAGACCTGAATACTGGTTGTCGTTGGTGGGTCAAGTGGCCATCGTGACCAGTGCTTTTCACGATCAAGGAGCCAAGAACCCTTCTTAACCACTGTGATTTTTGTCAGAGATCAGCTACCATAGAAGGAGTTGTTGATTGCGGCGTGGAGCAGAGGTCTGTTGGTCTGCTGGTATGTTCGCTGGGAATTATAAATATCGCTGCAAAAGAGGGATCTACCAGAAATTAGTAGCTGAGAGCATGAGCCCGCTGTAGAAGAAAAAGACTCTTTAAGAAACATAAGTATTTGTTGATCTCAGTATTTGAGTTTCACAAGCGGCCAATCGGGGTAGTTTCATAGAAGGCAGGCTGGGCTGATTCAATAGGATCGAATCAGATAAATCAATAGGAAATATGTACAACGATCTATTTCAAGGAATTAGCATCCAACACAGGAAGCACAATACTGACCAGACGTGAAGATCTGTCGTTGACTGAATTGCGTTTGTGAGCTCCACCGCCTCCGCAAATACGTGGAATACGATCCTTTGTCACACCTCACTTCTGGTGAAGAAAAACTCCTGGTAAATGTTCAACAGTCTGCGTGTGCAGGGAAGAGGAATCGCTCATATTTCTTCATTGATCTGTTTCCATGCATAATTGTATTCAAGCCAGAACAATCCAGTGTTAATTCCCAAATACAGAAATACAACTTTCTGAAAGTGTGCTTACTGACAGATTTTTAGAGTGTAACCTTGCAGTATGTTGTAAATGGGTTGAAAGTTGTCTCGTAATTGGTGTGAAGTTTTGTTTTTCTGAGTTTTGTTTTTCTGAAGTTTGTGATCTGGCTTCAGATCTGCACCATCACATCGTATTTTGAGGCTATCATTGTGTAAGAGGCTTTCACTTGTTAGAAATTGTGGGTGAGATGAGAATAGAGTGAATTTGCTTGCTACTCTCATGGGTAAGCAAAGGAGAATTAAACATATTTGGAGAGATCTGAAACACATGAGAAGAAAGAATCAGCAGGAAGAGTCAGATGTGCTTTCATTTGAAGAACCTGTTAGCATTGCCATTTTTCTTTCCGTTTAGAGTCGGTTTTCAGTAGAGTAATGGTCCATGTATCCAAACATGTGAAGTCAGGTATGTAGAAATGAAAGGGTCGAACTTAGCAAGTGGTTGGTTGGCCCTTGGAAACGGGAAGGGATGTCAGAGTCAAAAGCATGCGTAAATGGTATGAGCGTTTCCAGAAGGTTGGGTACCATCAAAATTAGTCTCTACATGCCCTAGGTTGAGTCAGTTAGTTAATGGAAGTCACATCCGTAAATGATGTAACTATTATCGGTTCATCATGAAGGCCGAAGGAATGAAAAATCGCGGTGTTCGCATCACATATGCCCCGAAAACCTTATTGCTTGTACTTTGCACACAAGGAGGTGTTATGGAAGATCTGCAATTCGATTTGGAACATCTAGTCACCATGAATTCAGTGCCATTTGGCACGTTTCTCATTTCCGCCAGATCAGTTATAAATCCCAGAGGTTTTTCACCCAGGACATTCACGAATTCAGATTCAGGCTCCATCTGTGACTTCTCCCACAAGTCAAAGTCGATCGAATTCCCCATCTTGGGCATCTGCTCGATACACTGCATGCAAGACAGATACCGGTCGCGCTATGGAAACCTCTCAGAACATGAAGAAGGGTACACACAATGGAAGGATCACCAGACCCAAGCCTCAGAGCGATTGGGATTCATTTTTGCTCAGAACGGTTTTCCCCAAAGGTGAAAGGGATATTTTTCCTTCACCTACGGGAACGACGACATCACACCACTCAGAATTTGGAAAGGAAGAAACTATGCAGGAATGAAGGATGGTGGAAACCTTGTCTCCTCAGCAACGGATACCTCAGAGAAGAGGCATACCAAGGAAGTTGTGGTAACTAAACTTTCAGATAAGCCGCACACACAATCGATCGCTGAAAAATTACTTATTTGTGTCATCCACCTAGAGCCTTTGGAAGGTACCAGTAGAGAAAGAAGAAGCAGGACGAGGAAGATGCATGCCTCGGGCTCAAATGATCAAGAGACAACTCGACAGCTGAAGAAAGCAAATATATCCATCATCGAACTATACCAAGAAAACAAGAAACTGAGGCAACAACTGGCGACAAAGATCACAGAAGCATCAACAACACAAGTTCGCGAGGGAAATGTGACGTTGCTAAAAGGACAACTCTGGGAGGCATAGGACATGATTAGACAGCTGCGTGAAGCACAACGACTATCGAAAGAGAAGAATGCCAGACACTCCAAGGAATGTGAAGCGGTCGAAGAGATATCCCGTGCAACTCTCGCCAGTGAGCAGAAAAAACAAGACTAGCCGAGTTCTTTCTTGTATTCGCAAATAAAAGACAATTCTTAGAAATTTTGAAGGAAACGCTGCCCAAGGCGTTTTACCATTTTAGTAATGATCGTTACTGTCTACATCCACTTGTCATGCAGACTTCCCCCCAACAAATGAACACGTGGCAGAAGATCAAATCCATTACAACAGACAGCGGGACTCTGACAAACGCTTGTCTACCCAGATACCCAATCGACAAACCAAATCCTTATGGTGGATTATAACGATTTTGATGTAGCCAGATGGATCTTTGTCTATTTTTGGAAAAAATCATATGAAGATTTTTGTAATGCAGAACAGTCGGTTCCTTAGTTTGTAGAGATAACAGTTAGAAGAATACGGTATCCCAAGCGACGCCCTCGTTTATATATTTGATCCTTTCGATGTAAGCCATGTTGGTTGGAAAATTTAGTATAGATGATAGTTATTGTATGTAATTTAAGTTCGACTGAAACTTATTGCAAAAGTCCTGCAACTTTGATGAAAAGATTCTAATTGTAGCAGTTGGATGTATTCTTTTCCCTTTCTTGCGTATGTGCTTCTTGTTATCTTTTTCCATATCTTTTTCTGTCTATTTTAGAATGAATTTTCAAACCTGTGGATTAGTTGTGCAACACCCCTTGTTCATGCCACTTAGACAAAACGTTTTCGTCAAAAACTTAACTTTAAATTCACCCGCAACGGTGCTCCGAGTTACTTCTAGTATTTTCTCCCCACCACATTACAATTTTACACTAAAGACTGTTGCTCGCTTAGCCTTATCCTCTCAAGTTCAGTCACCGAGTCATTTGTTTATGTCATTTTCTCAAATCGACTCCATAGCCCAAGACTTACTTTCTTGTGCCAATGTAACTAGAACCCATTATATCAAAGATGTTAAATCTAGCCATTGTTTCAAGAGTCATATCCCGCGCAGAGATCGCGCCTCTTGAGAGAGCCCTCTCCGGATCCAAAAGGCTAGTTTCAGGTCTCAAAGTTGGTTGAAAAGGTTACCTTCGTCGTTTGTTTATCAGTCAAATAGATTTATGGAGTGCTAACATTTTGGCGTCATTCTCGGGGAGAGAAATTGAATATATTTTTCCTTGGGAGAATGACTAATGTTGTAGTTTGACCCCTGAAAGGTACTAAGGTAGCATAGGGACAAACATTTGCACCAACTGGAATCTTTACCCTGGCGACTCCAGTAAAAAAAGACCAGTAGATCCAAGTAGCATAGTTCAAGAACCCTGGCTCCGAAGACGATCTATACTAGAGAAAATCCTGACCCAAACCCTAGAGAGCCAGTGGATGACCCCGAGAAAATTATGTACAGGACTAGAGAGCAAGCATCGGACCCGTTCTATTACCTGGACATAAGTTTGTCCTTACCAAAAGACGACGCACAAAGCATCGACGACCTTGAGTTTGACACATTGTTTGAGAAAACCCTATTTAGGTCTAAGTCGAAAACTAGCTTGGACGAGATCGTTTTTGACCAAAGGAGATTCCAAGCTCTAATATCTAGTAATATCCCTCAAACTCTAAATCCTCCTAGAGCCATGGCTACCAGATTTTCCCCTCTCATTCTGCCAGCCCAACTGCATGATTTGCCTCAGAATTACAACTAGAGGATTAAGCTTTATGATGCTGAAGGGAATGTTTCATCCCAAAAGAATCTGTATTGGTTCAACGAATTTGTTGACCTGGAGCAGGTAGACTATGCAGACACAAAAATGAGGTTGTTAGCGTATATTTTTGCGGGTGACATGAGAAAGTGGTTTAAAGCCCTGCAACCAGCAACCAACAACTATTTGAGACTTTGCCGCATTCGAAATAACCTTCATTAACATATGGGGAGACAAGAAGAACCCCTTGCAGTTGTTAATGTGGTACAATAATATGAAGAAGGTGTCGGAAGAGACTGTGCAATAATTCTCAGTCGGTTTCATGAAATTTTATAACTCGATTCCAGTAGACATCCAGCCACCTCCCGGGGCTGTGTAGTTGCGATACACTGACTCTTTCAACAACGATTTCGCCTTGTTGTTGAGAGAAATAATATCAACAATTTTAGACGCGATAATGAGCAATGCAATCGAAGTCGAGGTAAATATGATGGCCTTTGGGAAGATAAAAAATAGATTCAACAGAGGCGATAAGAGGCCCCAAGGCGACGCATAGTGATCAACATAGAGATCCATAGACAAAAAGTTTGACTTAATGATGAGAACTATGGAGAAAATGATGGAGAAAATGTTTGTGGGAAACAGACCCGCCGCCCGGGAGCAACAAGACCCCCAACCCTGAAATCAGAACCTCAGAAGGGGTCAAGTCCCTCAGATCAGGCAAAGGGACCAAAGGGAGTAGAGAGATCAAGGTGACTAGCAAGCAAGGCCTCCATTCCAAAATTACTACATGGATGAAGACTTCAATCAAATGTTCGAGGACTAAATGCATTGTTGCGATGACAAGAATCTGCGCTTTTTTTTGACGAAGAGAGAACATGACCGGTACATGATCAGAAATGATGGTGTTACGATGGAGGCAGATGATGCATGGATTTGGGAAGTTGATGATGCGCTATCCTGGGAAATGGAAGAGTTCAGAAAGGGTTATCAGAACGCCATCATGCAGTTCCAGAAGAAATATAACCTGAGGAGAAAAGAAGCGTCCACCGAGCCTCAGCAGACGAATCATGTAAGGAAACCTTCGGCAGATACCCCTTCCACAAGCTGACAAAGGGTGGACATCGCAAACATGAATGTGATGGAAAAGGAAAATTCGAAGGAAGAGCCCCGAAGAAAACTCTAGAAGCAAGCCAAGAAGCAGGTGGAAAAGAGGTAGAGAAAGTCTTCCCTCCCTTTAACTTTGAACATGAAATGGATAAAATCAAAATCTCTGTCCCCTTCAACGAACTTATCAGAAAGGGTGAATATCAGGAGAAAATTATTAAAATGATGAAAATGGGAGGGACCCCTGACACTCTGAATGTTCAAGATGATCACCCTGCTATTCTGTTTGGTCTGCGCATCGAGGAGACAAGGGATACTGAGGACGTACCTCCGTTCTATGTCAGTTTGAAGGTTCATGACATGACCCTGCATAACGCCATGCTAGATTCCACCACATCGCACAACCTCATGCCAAAGGTGATCATGGATGAACTAGGTTTGGATATCACTAGACCTTACAAGGACCTTTTCTCTTTTGACTCAAGGAAAGTCAAGTTCCTGGGTCTCATTAAAGACTTGGTGGTGTTGTTGGCCCAGATCCCTTTGAAGAACATTGTGATGGATGTGGTCATGGAGAAAATAACCCCAAAGTTTGTCATGTTGATGTCCAGATCATGGGTTGCAAAGTTAAAGGGAACCATGCAAATGGACATGTCGTATGCCACCATTCCGATCTTTTTCCAGGACAGACGGTTGTATAGAGAAGTGTTGTTGAAGTACATGGTGAGTAGTAAGACGCAACCAAATAACCATCCCATATACTCCATCGACACTGATGTTGGTTCTTCTATATTCTACAATGATCTGAGTTTTGAAGAAGAAGAGCAAACAACCATCATGGTAGTTGTTGAAGAAACCGCATGGAAAGCAGTAGAGTGCGTTGACTCAGAGAACCATGTGAAAAATGGGATATGGGACATGAGTTTCGACGACGTGGTCAACAAAGAAGGGTCTAGGGCCAACGTGTGTGTAAACCCCCTGAAACAGGCACAAAAATATGCTCAAATAAGCTCACACTCGAGTGCACAAACAACATGGACGAGTATGAGGCACTGAGTCTGGGCCTAAAGGTGTTGAAAGAATTAGGCGCAAAGAAGATAGCAGTGTGTGGCGACTCTGAACTAGTCATAAACTAGGTTAAAGGCATATATTAGACAAAGCACCCCAGACTGAGAATGTATAGGAACTTGGTGCTAGACCTCCTCGAAGATTTTTCGGAGTATGACATATCTTATATCCCAAGGGAGAAAAATAAGATCACCAATGCCCTGGCCACCTCGGCCTTAGTTTTCAAAATCCCCATCTTCCCAAACAAAAAATATGATATTGAATTCAAACACATACAGATAATGCCTGATAATATCAAATATTGGTAGGTGTTTGAGGACGAAAAGCAGGTGGAAATATCTCTTCAGATGAGCAACGAGTTTGCTAACATAAACATTGATGACAAAGACTGCTGCGATGAAGATGGGAGTGTGGATACGCGCAGTAATGATGACCCTTTCCAAAACCAAATCACGGGAAGGGACATAATAAAACTGAAGAATAACACCATTCTGAAGGGGTTAGTGCCACTGGAAAAGATTTTTGATGAAAACAACATGGCTAAAAACCCCAAGATCACTGCAAATGAAGATGACATGGAAGACTGCAACATCGGGACTGAAGAGAATCCCAAAATGATCAAGTTATCGAAGACGTCCATCCCAGAATTCAAGCGGGACTATGTCAAGATCATGAAGGAGTTCCCCGACGTTTTCGCATGGAGCTATGATGATTTGAAGGTGTATGACACTAAGGTGATCTAGCATGTTATCCCTCTCAAGGAAGATCAGAAACCTTTCAAAAAAAAGCTAAGACGGATAAATCCCTTGTTACTGTCGCTGATCAAGAAAGAGGTAAAGAAAATTTTCGACGCTAAGATTATTGTTTCTTTGCAGTTCTCTAAATCAGTAGCTAATTTGGTGCCTGTGAGAAAGAAGAGCAGTGAGATAAGACTCTGTGTACACTTTCGAACTTTAAACAAGGTGTCCCTCAAGGACCACTATTCTCTTCCCAAAATGGACTACATCCTGTAAAAGGTGATGGGGTCCTAGAAGATGTCCATGATGGACGGTTTTTGGGGTATAATTAGATCATGGTTCACCCAGATGACAGAGAAAAAACAACTTTCACAACTCCATGGGGGACGTTCATGTACACCGATATGCCTTTCATCCTGATGAACATTGGAGCCACTTTCTAGATAGCAATGGACATTGTGTTTACTTAAAAAAGGGATAGGTTCATTGTGATCTATCTAGAAGACATCACGGTGTACTCTGCCTCCGACGAACAACACCTCGAGCACTTGAAGAAAGCTTTCTAGAAGTGTAGGAAGTTCGGCATATCGTTGAATCCTAAGAAGTCACACTTCGGGGTGGAAGAAGGGAAGTTGTTGGGACATATTATCTCAAGGGAAGGCATCAATATAGACCCTAGTAGGGTGGAAGGAATCCTGAATATCGACACTCCATGCAGTAAAAAAAAGTGCAATCCTTCCTGGGAAAAGTAAACTTCTTGAGGAGATTCATCCCAAATCTCCCAGAGATTATAAAGCATATCACATGCATGCTCAAGAAGGGAAATGAGATCAAGTGGAACCCGGAGGCCAAGAAATAGTTTGAAGATATCAAGGTGGCATTGACTAAACCACCTGTGTTATCTAGTCTAGATTTCACGAATGATTTATTCCTATTTTCATTTGCCTTAGAGCATACAATTGCCAATGTGTTGTTGCAGAAAGACGAATGAGACTTTGAGAAGCCTATAGCCTATTTCAGCAAGACACTGTGGGATGCTCCACTAAGGTATGACATCATGGATAAAAAAGTGTACACTTTAGTGAAGGCTTTGAAGGAGTTCAAGGTGTACATATTGCATTCCCACATCATTGATTATGTGCCCAACAACTTAGTAAAGGATATCCTGACTCAGCCCGACCCTGAAGGAAGGAGAGGCAAGTGGATAACGTCCATGCTGGAATATGACCTGGATATTAAGCCTATGAAATTAATTAACGGTCAGGGCCTGACAAAGCTAATGGCGCAGTCAGACTGCGACGCGGTGGGAATGAATTTCATCGTTGATTTGTAAGAGAGTCCTCAAGAAGAAGTGGTTGTGCAGGTGTTCTAGGAGTTTGTCGATTCTCCGTGGTATGTCAATATCATCTATGTAATGAACAATCTACAGGCCCCTCTAGGCATTAGTAAGACTAAGGTCAGATTTCTCAAGCTTAAAGTGTTTAAGTTCTACATCCTGGAAAACTCACTCTACTGAAAAGATCCTGTGGGAATGTTGTTGAGATGTTTGTTGGAGAATGATGTGAAGCGAGCCGCGAAAGAATTTCACAAAGGCGGTTGTGTGGAACACCATTACTGGAAAACCACCGTGCACAAAATCCTAAGGGCGGGCTACTATTGGCCTACGATCTTCGGAGACATGTACAAAGAAGTCTCCAGCTGTCACAAATGTCATATTTTCGATGGGAGAAGGAAAATGCAACCCCTGCTACTAAAGTCGATCTCAGTCGAGCCATTGTTCATACAGTCGAGGTTAGATTTCATAGGGGAAATAAATCGGCCATCCTCAGCGTAGCACAAATGGATACTCATGACCACTGACTATTTCACAGAATGGATAGAAGCGATCCCCACAAAACACTCTACCGACACAGTAATCATCCAATTACTGGAGATGAACATCTTGTCACGGTTCGGGTGTTTCATCAAGATAATAACAAATAATGTGGCTGCATTCAAGTCTAAAAGGATGGAAAAGTTTTGTCAGGATTACAATATAACCCTGGGGCATTCTACGACGTACTACGCACCCTCAAATAAAATCCTAACCAGGATCATCAAAAGGCTACTGCAGGACAATAATAAAGTTTGGCATAAAAAGCTTATCTATGCGTTGTGGGTGGATCGGGTTACCACCAAGAAATCTATTTCAACGTCGCCCTTCCAGATTGTTTACGGCGCAGACGCCATTTTTCCTACTACACTGGGATGACCCATCAGAAAACTGCTGCAAGAGCAAGAGGATGAACCAAATGATGCATAAAGAAGAATAAACCAGCTAGTTCACACACAACAAGTGAGGGAACAAGTGTACCATCAATCACAACTCCACCAGGAAAAGATGAAGAAATATTTTGACAAGCGTTCCAAGCAAGAGGATTTCCAGTTGGGTGATCTAGTGTTTAGGTGGGACGTAAGGAATGAGAAAAAAGGAAAGCACGAAAAGTTCGATAACCTATGGATGTGTCCTTTCAGAATCGACTCACATCGAGGAAATAATGCTTATTTTGTGGAAGAACTAAATGGAGAATGCCTTGGTTGGGGGCCTGTAAACGACAGGTTCCTCAAACATTATTTGATGAAATAAATTTTGTTTAATCCATCTTTCATTGTAAATAGTCTTTTTATTTTTGTGTCAAGTCAGCAGGTCAACATAAAATTGAATCCCGAAGTGAAGTCCCTGATTTTGATGTTGAGTCTTTTTAGAAACTGCGTCGATAGGTTTAGGTTGCATCCTGTTTTTCATATTGCAATGTCGAAGAGTCAAAATAAGGCCCAATGTTTAGGAACTTGGTCTATTGTTCTTTGCTACCTCATGGGGAGGATAGCATCCCCGTTGGAGCCAACTATTAGCACTACCATTTTTCTTTCCATTTAGAGTCGGTTTTTAGTCGAGTAATGGTCCATGTGTCCAAACATGTGAAGTCGAGTACATAGAAATGAAAGGGTCGAAGTCAGCATGTGGTCGGTTGGCCCTTGGAAGAGGGAAGGGATGTTAGAGTAAAAAACATGCATAAACGGTACGGGCATGTTGTTTCCAAAAGGACAGGTACTGTCAAAATCAGTTTATACGTTCCCTAGGTCGATTCAGTTAGATAATGGAAGTCGCGTCAGTAAATGTTGTAACTATTATCAGTTCATCATGAAGTTCAAAGGAATGAAAAATTGCGATGTCAACATCATGTATGCCTTGAAAACCTTGTGTCTTGTACTTTTCACACAGAGAGGTGTTATGGAAGATCTGCGATTCAATTTGGAACATCTAGTCACCATGAATTCAGTTCCCTTCTGCACGTTTCTCCTTTCCGCCTGATCAATTATAAATACCAGAGGTTTTTCACCCAATACATTCATGAATTCAGATTCAGGCTCCGCATGTGAGTTATCCCACAGGTCAAATTTGATCAAGTTCCCCATCTTGGACATCCACTCAATACACTGCACGCAAGAGAGATATCGGTCACACTATGGAAACATCTCAGAACATGAAGAAGGGTACACGTAGTGGTAGGATATCCAGACCCGAGCCTCAGAGCGATTGGGATTCATTTTTTCTCATAACGGTTTTCCCTAAAGGTGAAAAGGAGATTTTTCCTTCACCTACAGGAATGAAGAAATCACACCGCTTAGGACTTGGAAAGGAAGAAACTGCATAGGAAGGAAGGAAGAGGCATACCAAGGAAGAATAGGGAAGATGTGGAAACTAAACTTTCAGATGAGTCGTGCGCACAATCGATCGCTGGAAAATTACTTATGCGCATCGTCCACCTGGAGCCTTTGGAAGGTACCAACCAAGAAATCAGGAGCAGGACGAGGAGGATTGTTGGAGGCAGGCCAAAGGGGAAAGATGAAAAGCATGGCATTTTTGGAAAAGAAAGTGTGCACAAGAGAAGCAACAGCTGGAAGGAAACACAACACGCATGCATGCAAGGAAGGCGTGCATAAGGGAAGGAACAACTGGAAGGAAGAACAACAAGCGTGCATGCAAAAGAAGACCTAACAACAGTAGGGTTAGGGTTTTGATAAGGTATTGTGAACGACTGAAGATCACGAGATGTATAAATAGCGATATGTAGGTATCATAGGGGGTTTTGTTAGATTTTGTGTTGTCCAGTTCTGATTATTGTAGTTACGCATGAGTGGATGCGATATGTAATGTTTTGATGTATGATCTATTTTGTAAGTTGTTGAGCTAGAAGAGATAAGAGAAGGTATATATTGAGGATTAGATCACAGGCTGAGAGCCTGGTGCGATCTAGTTCGCCTCATATAGATCTTGCCCATCAGAGGAGAATTGTAACCGCATAACGTTGTAGAGGAAAAACTATCATAATAAAGAACCAAGAGCCAAATCTTTGTGGATGAAGCCCCATGAGGGGGTGAACCATGGTAACATCTATGTTATGTGATGAATGTTTGCATATCTTATTGTCTGAATCAGTTATTATTATGTTTAATGAATGAGTTATTCTATTGCTTGTTTAGTGCTTTTGCGATATTAAGGAAATAAGCCTATGGATCTAATGCATAAATCGAGAGTAAAAGTGTGCTACATTTACAAGTCATAATAATGGTTCAATATTTAGCTCGCTTATGTCCCACTCAATCCTAGGATGTAAACACCTGAGTATTACAACCACCCATTAAAGCTATATCAGGTGAGACTGCGCAACGCATTTTGTGTGTTGTGTTTCCTTCTCGTTTACTAGGAGGGCCGATAGTTTTAGAGGCTTTGTTGGAACCCCAAACAAACATGAACCCTGGGTCAATAAAATCATATAGTATAGGAGATAAGTAACCAACAAATGGTTATGTTTCCATTGGTAGGAACATGAGAGGATTGAGTAGAGAAGATAACTCAAAGATCTGTCGGAAGCAAATTAAGAAAAGGTTAGGGAAGAGACCAATGAGCCATTAGGAGGGAATGTTGAGGTCGTGGAATCCCAAAAATGCAAAAATCGATACTTGGCTAAGAACTAAGGATCTAGAATTTTCACAAAAAGACAATAGAAACCCTAGACTAACACCTTGCAAATATCTTGAGAAATAGGTGTTTACTGATTTACACAAAGTCTTTTTCTGTGATTTTCCACATCTATTATAGGAGTAGATACCAATGTTGAAGGATAACCATGCGACAAACCAGATTCGATAGCCAGAGTGGACCCTAGTACAGATTGAGTAGCTTTAGAAAAACAACCACAAGTTCACTCGCATAGTAGACTTTTGACTTGATAGTATTGTGTTAGGTTTTATCACAGAGTTTGCAGTAGACACGGTGAAGTTGTACATCCCAGGGAGAAATAGTTTCACGTGGACCTCAGGGAAGGTACATTCAATCCCTGTATACTTCTATTAAGATACTACTATATAACAAAGGTGTAATGACAATGGAATCAAACAACTAAATTTCCCTACGTGCATGGGGGAAGGGGGGAAGCACTGACAAAAAGAGGAGAAATGGAAGAAGGAAAGGATAAGGGAAAGAAGGAAGAACCCTTGGACCCAATCATGATGGATGACGACCAGATTCGGTGGATCTTGGAGACAACTGGAAAGATGCATAGCAGAGCACCCTACCAATACAAGGTGAATACCAAGAAGAGAGCTATAGCCGTGAGGGAAGGCTTGGCGAGTGATGAGGAAGAGGTAGAGGATCTACGAGCTGTAGAGAAGATTGAGGAAATCATGCACATAATGTATGAATGAAAGACACAAGGTCCAAGAGTGGGAGGAGAAGGAAACCATCCTATCCATATCAATGCCAGTGTGGAACCCATAAACCCATGTGCAACTAATACACCAAACAACACACCACCGTTTAGAAAACCAAAGTTCTGAGGAAGTCCGACAGCAGGGAGTACATCTACACAAGGAACAACAACTAGAGGACCCATTTCAGGCAATACTAGTCAGGTATCTACACCACCCGGAGGTAGTAATTCAACATTCAAAATGGCAGGACACGATCCCACCATCAGGTTACCTAAATTTTGAGGAGAAGCAACATAAGACCCTGAGAAACATTTATTCATTTGTGCAAAGATCTGGGAAGAAAAACAGATCACTGATGAAGATACCAAACTTGCACATCTATCTATTACGCTAAGAGACTACGCACTATGCTGGTACATGATTTTAGATGAAAACAGTGCCCCTGTGATGACAAGGACACTGGTAGACATTAAGAAGTTACTGATAAATGAGTTCCAGAAGTTGAGCTCGGAGGATCAGTACATGAATGAGATGATTGAAATAAGACAGAAACCAAGAGAATCTGTATGGGAGATTGGCCATAGATTCAAGTGACTGGAGGGAAAGTTGAAGTATCTCATGATCGAGATGCAACATAGACACTTATTTTTCAATTCAATGTTACCACACTTAAAATACCATTTGCGACAACAGAAGTTCCAAACGTAGGAAGAAACTCTGTAGGCAGACTTATAGTTGGAATAAAATCAGTATCACCAGACGGACCCAACTATTGAAGAGCTGAAGGAGGACTTGAATAACTTAACGTGTCAGTTGAACCATAATAAGAATAAGGAAAAACGAGAAGTCATTTGGTGTACCACATGCAAGATGAAAGGACACCACAAGAATGAATGCCCAACATTCACGTAGTATATGGCAGCAGGAATGCCAAATCCACTACCAACAAGAGGATTGTGGTGTGAAATCTGCAAGAAACCGGGTCACGACCCTTATCACTGCATGATGATGTAGAAATACTAGATAGTCCTGAAGAGCTCATAATTCACCTTTTGCATGTTAGTGGGCCATGATGAAAAATATTGTAGAACTATGGAGTTGATGCGAGAAAGGACATCAGACACATATAGACTGTAGGAAGAAATGATGACTGGGCAAACCACACCACATTTTTATCAAGGTCCATCTCCATACAACATTGTGCAACAATAGTATAACACTGCACAACAAACATAAAATAGCATGCAACCGTAGTAAAACACGACACAACCTCAGTACAATACTGCACAGTATAATTAGGCGCCTCAGTATAATGTGCCAAGAGGAGATCAAGCAGGCTACATAGGTGGAGGGCGAGCCCAAGGAGGTTTCCGATGAGGTAGAGGACTAGTGGTGTGTCACAATTGTCAACAACCGGGACATTTCTCAAGGGAATGTCCACTTCCACCAACAACTTGTATGTATTGTTGTGCATCAGACCATGATACAGAAGAATGTCTAACACTACTAGTAAAGATATAGGAAAAGAGGAATCAGAACAGCTAGAATGTTCAGTGGATTTCCGCCGAAGCAAGGTATGAAGGAAGAAACATTAATATAGTTATTCGCGGAGGAGCGAAAACAGGGGATGACATTGTTTGACAAGTGTCATCACAAAATCAATGGGTGAAAAAGAACACCAAAATAAGGAAGAAGTTCGACGCGCAGAAGGAAAAAGAGATCTTTAAGAAAGCCCGACAAGAATTTCAGAAGGAAGATATTGTGATGACTTCAACTGTGCAACAAAGCAAGGAAGCACCCAAATACGAAATGCCTCCACTATTGGATCATACCAATGCAATACATTCCATGGGCCAGGTAAGTACAATCAAAGGATTTTTTCAATCATGTGTAAAGGTATTAAGTGATCCATCATCTGTGAATATCTTGCAAAATAGACTAGAAAAATGTAGCCTTGAGACGAAAGGAAAGATAGAACCAAAAACAGTCAATCACCTACACACAAGAAGAAGAACAAGTAGGGAATTTAGACTGAATGTCAAGATTGGAGATTTCAATATGGGAGACATTATACTAGATCTAGGATCTGAAGTCAATGTACTACCAAAGAAGACATGGCAATGCATGGGCAAGCCAACATTAGGATATTCACCTGTTCAATTAAAACTGGAAAACCAACATAGAGTCCTTCCAATCGGTAGACTGAAAGGAGTGATAGTAGACCTAGATGACGTGTGCACTAAAGAATATTTTGAAGTCATTGAAATAGTGGATGACACAACACCTTACCCCGCATTGCTTGGTCTAGATTGGGTGCTTAAAAACCAGTCCATAATCAACTTAAAGACCAAAAAAATGACATTTGAGTTAGGAGAATACATGCTCATCACTCCATTAGACCCATCAGAAGGAGAGGTTCGTAGAACCTACTTGTTTGGACCTAGAGGAAATTGACCAGTTGTACAAAACAACTGTGTGCGATGAGGATTATGTAAACCCAACTACAGTTGGGATATTTAGTTGGCAGAGCATCACTTCCTATGCAACAGATTCAGATACCGGTTTAGAGAACTGGCAACAATGGCTACATGTAGTATCCATGAGGAGATGTGCATGAATAGACCATGTTGTAAGATGGGTAGGCATAGAAATAAGAGAACCACCCAGTTTCCACAGGATAAACGACTTGGAAATATTCTTGATACAGTATGAATATGTAGTGTTAGAGAATAAGATAATGTTAGCACTTGATCTAGCACTCAAGGCCACACCTGCATGATGGTGGGGCGCACACAAAGAGACAATCACAGACTGGTACCAATGCAAGTGGTTACTACGCATAAGGTTCGATGCAGAACATAAAAACAACAAACAAAAGAAGTACGATGGACAAGGGGCACCAATAGAACACTTGGAGGAGTGTAGAACAATATGGAAAATGACACCTCCATAGGAATGGCCTCATTAATTTATACACAGTTTTGAGGGCATACCAACAAACTGGTATACAGACTAGGAATTGCGCAAAGGAACTACGACCTGGATGACATTGCAACATAATTTTACAGTCACTTTCTCATTTGAGCATGAGAACACCAACATAGATGTTGCACTGAAGAAGATAAGAGTGATATTCATCGAAGATCCAAAAGATGAAAGGATCATAGAAGAAAAACAACGGAACAAACAAAAAATTAAAGAACGTCTGTCATGTTACCATGTGCAAGAGGAAGCACCGGATGAAGATGACCCACGCGATATTCAGATTGAAGAAGCAGAAGGAGAAAGAGAAGTGGAAGGACCACCTATAGAATGATAAGTTATTGTTGCGCCGATCAAAGTAAAGAAAGTCAATATTGGAATAGTTGAGCAGCCCAAAATGGCAAACATTGGATACTACTAGGATGAGCAGACAATAGAAAGCATCACAGAGTTGTTGCGCGAATACAACGACTTGTTTCCTACAACATTTACAGAGATGAAGGGCATAGCAGGAGAGCTGGGAGAGATTATGATACCACTTAGACCAGAAGCGATATCGATCAGAAAATGACCATATAGACTGAACCCTATATATAAGTAGAAAGCCAAAGATGAGATTGGTAGGATGCTACATGTCAGCATCATAGAACTGGTTGAACAATCAGAATGGATAAACTTGATGGTAGTATAGGACAAGAAACAAAGAGGGATTAGGATATGCGTCAACTTGCGGAAGTTGAATGATGCATGCCTACACTACCAATTCCCTACACACTTAGAGAATGTAGGAGGACATGAAGCCTATTCATTCACTGATGGATTCTCAGGCTACCATCAGATCAAGATAGAATAAGAAGATAGATACAAGACAAAATTTGCGACATAATGGGGATATTATCAATACACAGTTATGCCGTTTGGACTGAATAATGCACCAACAATATTTTCCAGAGTAGTCATTGTTGTGTTTAAGGAATTCATCCACCAATTCCTAAAAGTTTACCTAGACGATTGGATAGTTTACAGTTTTTTGAAAGACCATGTAGAAGTCTTACACCTAATGTTAGAAATATGCAGACAGTGTCAGATATCACTGAACATAAATAAATTCATATTCAGAACATTGTTCGGGATACTGTTGGGCCATATAGTATGAAAACAAGGTTTATTAGTAGATCTTGTAAATATCGCAGTCATTTTTAACTTACCACCACCAAAAACAATCCTTCAACTAAGAGTGACGTTGGGACACACAGGTTACTACAAGAAATTTATCAAAGGTTATGCACAGATAAGTGCACCGATGGAAAAGCTGCTAAGAAAGGATACAAAGTTTCAGTTGAACGATGAGTGCCAACATGGACTGGATACCCTAAAGGAAAATATGGTCATTGTGCCAATATTAGTCTTTCCAGATTGGGAGAAGACATCCCACATGCATGTAGACGCATCAACCATAGCACTTGGAGCTATCTTGGCGCAGCCAGGAATGGGGGACTTGGATCACCTGATCGAATTTGCGAGTAGAAAGATATCTGACTCAGAACAGAACTATAACATGACAGAAAGAGAAGGCCTATATATGGTCTATGCATTGCAAAAGTTAAGACAATACTTATTGGGGAAACACTTTAAGATGTTCATAGAAAACTCAACCCTGAAATATTTAGTCAACAAGCCAGTTTTGGGGGGGAGAATCTGTCGATGGTTACCACTATTCTAAGAATTTGACTTTAGATTAATCGTCAACCTAAGAAAGTTAAATGCAGCACCTAACCACCTATCAAGAGTCACCAATGGAGAAGAACCTACAAACTTGGAGGACAACCTTCCAGATGCACAACTATTCTCAGTTCAGATCGCTGATGAATACTTCGCAGATATCATTCAGTACTTGAGCACGGACACTGCACCACAAGAGTATAATACTGTGCAGAAGAAAAACCTGGTAGTCCACACTGTCGACTATCAACTGATTACAGGACATCTATATAAGATGGGCGCAGATAGCATCTTGCGAAGATATGTGTTAGAACATGAAAAACCAAGAGTTTTAGTAGAATCCCATGAAGGAATAGCAGGAGGGAATTACGCAGGAAAATATACTATGAAAAAGGTATTGCACGCAGGATTATCGTGGCCAACGATTCACAAAGACTCTAAGGAGTACTGTCAAAGATGCGACATCTGCCAAAGAGTCAGAAAACCCAATAGAAGGGACAAGATGCCATTACCACCACAAGTAACACTCCAAGAATTAGATAAATGGGAAATAGATTTTGTGGGACCAATCAACCCACTAGAAAAAGGAACATGAGAAAGGTACATTACCACTGTGACAAAATAACTAACAAGATGGGCGGAAGCCGCACCAGTGAAGGATTGCAGTGCAGAAACAAAAATGCATTTTGTATTCAAACAAGTAATCACTAGATATGGGTGTCCAAGAATGTTAATGAGCAACCAAGGGACGCACTTCATAAACAAAACCATCAATTCCATCACTGAAGAGTTTGAATTCCATCATCAGAGGATCACACCATATCACCCACAGGAAAACAACATTGTGGAAGCATTTAAAAAAATCCTAGAGAATGCACTGACGAAGATCTGTAACGTCAACAAGGATGACTGGGATATCAAATTACCAATAGTATTATGGGCCTACAGGACTATGTGGAAAACATTGAAAAGGCACACACCATTTAGATTGGTTTATGGCCAAGAAGCAGTGGTTCCATTAGAATTTCTAGTACCAAGCTTGTGCATAACAACAATCACACAAATGATAGAACGAGGTGCAGTATAGGAGAGACTGAACTAGTTAATGACCATAGAGAAAGACTAGATCCTAGCAAGATTCCACCAACAAGTTCATAAAGAAATAGATAAATCTTGGAACGATCCACACATCAAGAAGAAGATGTTCAAGGAAGGACACCTCATACTAATGTATGACAACAAATCATTTCAGCACCTGGGAAAGCTCAGAATGCATTGGTTAGGACCATATGTAGTAAAATCTGTCATGGATGGAGGAGCTGTACAGTTAGGAGACTTATCAAGCACAAAACTCAGAGGGATGATTAATGGGAGTTGACTGAAGCTCTACAAGGATAGTCAACTAGTACCTGCGTAGTAGAAAAAAAAAAAAGTGGACAGAAAAAACGAAAAGAAACAAAAAGGACATAGGCAAAAACACTCAACGGAAATTTCTAGGTGGTCACAAAGGAGATCAAGGAGGCACACAAAGATTAGGTTTCTCGAGATGAGCCACATTTCAGTGTTGGGGGCCTGTTGGAGGCAGGCCAAAGGCCAAAGAGGAAACGCATGGCATTTTTGGGAAAGAAAATGTGCATAAGAGAAGGAACATCTGGAAGGAAACACAACATACGTGCATGCAAGGAAGGCATGCATAAGGGAAGCGACAACTGGAAGAAATAAAAACACGCACGAATGCAGAAGAAGACGTAACAACAGTAGGGTTAGGGTTTTGGTAAGGTAATTTAAATGGATGAAGAGATCGAGATGTATAAATAATGATTCATAGGTATCATAGGGGGTGTTGTTAGCTTTTGTGTTGTTCAGATTTGATTATTGTAGTTACGCATGAGTGGATGCGATATGTAATGTTTTTTTGTATGAGATATTTTGTAAGTTGTTGAGCTAGAAGAGACGAGAGAAGGTAGATCTTGAGTATTAGATCACAGGCTGAGGAGCTAGGTGCGTTTTAGTTTGCCTCATATAGATCTTGCCCATCATAGGAGAATTGTAAGTGCACACCGTTGTAGAGGAAGAACTATCATAAAAAAGAGCCAAGAGCCAAATATTTGTGGAGGCAGCCTCAGGAGGGGGTGAACCATGCTAACATCTATGTTAACATTATTTGGCAAAGATTTGCAGATCTTATTGTCTAAAGTAGTTATTATTATGTTGAATGAATGAGTTATTCTATTGCTTGTTTCGTGCTTTTGCGATATTAAGGGAATAAGCCTATGGATCTACTGCATAAATCGTGAATAACAATGTGCTACATTTACAAGTCATAATAATGGTTCAATATTTAGCTCACTTATCTCCCACTCAATCCTAGGTTGTAAACACCTGAGTAGTACAACCACCCATTAAAGCTATCTCAGGTGATATTGTGCAGTGCATTCTGCGTGCTGCGTTGCCTTCTAGTTTACTAGGAGGGCCGATAGTTTTAGAGGCTTTGTTGGAACCCCGAACAAACATGAACCCTGGGTCAATAAACTCAGACATTATAGGACAAAAGTAACCAACAAGGATGGATGCCTCAGGCTCAAATGATCAAGAGATAGCTCAGCAGCTGAAGCAATCAAATCTAGCCATCATCGAACTATACCAAGAAAACAAGAAACTGAGGCAACAACTGGCGACAAATATCACAAAAGAATCAACAGCACAAGGTCGCGAGGGGAATACGACGTCGCTAAAAGGGCAACTTCTGGAGGTGTAAGAAATGATTGTATAGCTGCGTAAAGCACAATGACTGTTGAAAGAGAGGAATGTCAGACACTCTAGCAAATGTGAAGCGGTCGAAGAGATATCCCGTGCAACTCTCGCCTGTTAAACTTTTAATTAAATAAAGTACCTAGTCAAGTGTTTCTCATCCCTAGGCACCTAAGGGGTGAGAAAGTGCCTAATGTGGGCCCTAGTCATTTAATTTGTGAGATGCAAATTAAAAGGTGACTTTATGAATTTAGTGAGGATGAGTGAAGAAACACCAAATCTCAGCTACTCATCTAATCCAATCTCAACCGTTGGATGAAGGGACCCCTCACCTACCTCATGAGGTCGATTAGGGTAGGAGGGCGCACCCTAGCTAGGGTTGTTGTTCATTCTCATTTTTGGAAGAGCAAGAGAAGGAGAGAGGTTGAGCTTGAGGAAGAAGGAGAAGTTGTTGGAGTAAGGGCATGATTCCCAAGGCATCCAAGAGGCACATAAATCGAGGAATGTACTGTTGAGCAAGAGGGTCGTATAGTACATATTTCATGAAGTCTGTACAACTGATTTTGTGCACATTTTTCGAGGAGGGAGAAACAATAGTCATATGGAGGCCATACGGTACAGATTTGACAATCCGTACAATAGAAAAAAAGGATAAATCTATACAAAAAGGTACAACATGCATTCCAAGGAGTGTGGCACGAATTGCAAGGTGCATTTATTTCACAGAAAAAAGGTATAGCAAACCCAAAAAAAGGAAGCACAGATTTCGAGGAGTTTCGTATAGCATTTAATGTTGTAGTAGTCTTACATTCGTATGGATTTCTGGCACAGTTTTCAAGGAGCATTATGTATAGCATTTAATGCTGGGACATCCGTACAGATTATGGATTTTTGGTTCATATTTCGAGGAGCTGCATTCTAGAATTTTTCTGAAGGAGATAAGCACAATTTTTTTCTGAGATAAGTTTGTAATTTTTGCTGAAGATTAGACTACTGTAAAAGAAATTTCTCAGAAGTTCAGAAATAATAAAAAGCCCTCTCTCACTATTTTTCCCCTTGTGGTTTTTTCCAGGGTCGATGTTAGACCAAAAATTTATGTGTCTATAATTTTCTAAGTTTTATATGTTGTTGATATTTTATTTCTACGTTATAAATGATGTTCAGAATCCTCATGTTTTAGTTCTGAAATTAATTTTCTGCTAAGTTTTATTTTCTGATATAAAACTGGGTTTGGGCACTAAACATTGGTTGAAAAGTCAGCGAGACTGAAACTGGGTTGGGGTCTGAAAATTTTACATTGTATCAGAGTAGAGTTGAAAGGAAGCAAAAATTTTAGCAGTTAGAAAGTTGGGACATCAGTCACTTCACAAGGCTGATTTTTTTTTTAATTTATTGTTTTCAGTAGAAAAGGGTCAATGGCTGTAGGTTTGAGAGTTGAGGAAATACTTGATGGGGCAACAAATTTTGGTGCTTGGAAGGAGAGGATGATCTTGCTTTTGCAAGAAAATGAGTTGTGGGACTTTTTGGAAAATACCACTACTCATCCTGTTGTGGTACCTATTGATGCTACTCTTCTTGAAGCTTACACTAAGAAGAGTATCAAGGCTAAGAGGTTTATTCTTGATGCCATCAATGATCATTTAATTCCTCACTTGACGGGAAAGACACATGCCTATGAGATGTGAGAGTCTTTGACTGAATTGTACCAGAGTTTAAATGAGAACCGGAAAATGGTTTTGACAGAAAAACTAAAGAGCATAAAAATGACCAAGGCTGAAAATGTGGTCACATACCTTACTAGATTGACACAGGTGAGGGATGAGCTTGGAGCTATGGGGGAGTCCATAGTTGACAATGATCTTGTGAGAACAACATTGAATGGAGTTTCCAAACAATGGGATGTTTTTTTGGAAGGCATTGTTGCTAGGGAGAAGCTTCCTAGTTGGGAACGTCTTTGGGATGACTTTGTTCAAGAGGATACCCAGAGAGGTTATGTACATGGTAGTTCATCTACAGGTCATGAGGAGGATA
This sequence comes from Picea engelmannii, assembly GCA_009831015.1. NCBI lineage: Eukaryota > Viridiplantae > Streptophyta > Pinopsida > Pinales > Pinaceae > Picea > Picea engelmannii. Next base: position 574,704 of record ML794747.1, on the reverse strand, counting down.
ATGTGTCTCTTGCTACCACTAGCAAGAAGAAGTTCAAAAAGGGTCCAAGGGGAGGACACAAGCCCAAGTGTGAAGGGAAGAAAGACATGAGAAAATTCAAGTGCTTTGCATGCCATAAGTTTGGCCACTATGTAGATCAGTGTCCGAACAAGAAGAAGAAACAAACAACAACTTCAGTAGAGGTGGAAGAGTTTTCCACCAAGTTTGACAAGGAATTTTCCTTGATTGTGTGTCTATCCATGAGGACCACTCATACAGATACTTGGTATATTGACAGTGGTGCCTCTC
>ML794747.1:556469-573873 GCA_009831015.1 Picea engelmannii | reverse complement strand
CTATACATATCAATGTCAGTGTGGAACCCATAAACCCATGTGTGACTAATACACCAAAGAGCACACCACCATTTAGAAAACCGAAGTTTTGAGGAAGTTTGACAGCAGGGAGTACATCTACACAAGGAACAACAACTGGAGGATCCATTTCAGGAAATACTAGTCAGGTATCTACACCACGCGGAGATAGTAGTTCAACATTCAAAATGGTAGGACACAATCCCACCATCAAGTTACCTAAATTTCGAGGAGAAGAAGCAGAAGACCCTGATAAAAATTTGTTCATTTGTGCAAAGATCTGGGAAGCAAAAAATATCACTCATGAAGATACCAAACTTGCGCAGCTAGTTATTATGCTAAGAGACCGTGCACTATACTGGTACATGGTTTTAGATGCAAACAGTGCCTCTGTGACCACAAGGACACTTGCAGACATTAATAAGTTACTAATAAATGAGTTCCAGAAGCTGATCTCGGAGGATCAATACATGAATGAGATGATCAAAATAAGACAGAAACCAGGAGAATCTATATGGGAGATTGGCCATAGATTCAAGCGACTGAAGGGAAAGTTGAAGTATCTCATGACCGAGATGCAACATAGACACTTATTTTTCAATTCAATATTACCACACTTAAAATACCCTTTGTGACAACAGAAGTTCCAAACGTAGGAAGAAGCTCTGCAGGTAGCCTTACAGCTGGAAGAAAATCAGTATCAGTAGGCGGACCCATCTATTGAAGAACTGAAGGAGGACTTGAAGAACTTAACATTTCAGCTGAACTAGAATAAGAACAAGGACAAACATGAAGTCATTTGGTGTACCGCATGCAAGATGAAAGGACACCACAAGAACGAATGCCAAACATTCACGCAGTATATGGAAGCAGGAATGTCAAATCCACTACCAATAAGGGGATTATGGTGCGAAATATGCAAGAAACCGAGTCATGACCCTTATCATTGCACAATGATGTAGAAATACCAGATAGTCCTGAAGAGCTCATAATTCACCTTTTGCAAGTCAGTGGGCCACGATGAAAAAGATTGTAGAACTATGGAGTTGATGTAGGAAAGGACATCAGACACATATAGAGTGCAAGAAGAAATGAGGACTGGGCAAACCGTACCACATTTTAATCAAGGGCCAGCTGCATACAACACTGCGCAACACGAGTATAACACTGGACAACAAACATAAAATAATGCGCAATTGTAGTAAAACACGGCACAACCTTAGTACAATACCATGCAGTATAATTAGGTGATTCAGTATAATGCATCGAGAGGAGATCAAGAAGGCTACATAGGTGGAGGACGAGCCCAAGGAGGTTTCAGACAAGGTAGAGGACCAGTGGTGTGTCACAATTGTCAACAGCCGAGACATTATGCAAGGGAATGTCCACTTCCAACAACAACTTGTATGTATTGTTGCGCATCAGACCATGATACAAAAGAATGTCTGACACTACTAGTAAAGATACAGGAAAAGAGGAATCAGAACAACCAGAATGTTCAATGGATTTCTGTTGAAGCAAGGTATGAAGGACGAAACATTAATATATTTACTCGCAGAGGAGTGAAAACAGGGGATGACACTGTTCGACAAGCATCGTCACAAAATAAATGGGTGAAAAAGAACACTGAAAGAAGGAAGCAGTTCGACGCGTAGAAGGAAAAAGAGATATTTAAGAAAGATCGACAAGAATTTCAAAAGGAATATATTGCGACGACTTCAACTGTGCAACAAAGCAAGGAAGCACCCGAATACGAAATGCCTCCACTATTGGATCATACCAGTGCAATACATTCCATGGGCCAGGTAAGTACAATCAAATGATTTTTTCAATCATGTGTAAAGGTATTAAGTGATCCATCATTTGTGAAAATCTTGCAAAACAGACTAGAAAAATGTAGCCTCGAGAAAAAAGAAAAGATAGAACCAAAAACTTTCAATCACTTGCACAGAAGAAGAAGAACAAGTAGGGAATTTAGACTGAATGACAACATTGGAGATTTCAATATGGGAGACATTATACTAGCTCTAGGATCTGAAGTCAATGTACTACCAAAGAAGACATGGCAATGCATGGGAGAGCCAACATTAGGATATTCACCTGTTCAATTAAAATTGGAAAACCAACATAGAGTCCTTCCAATCGATAGACTAAAAGGAGTGACAATAGACCTAGATGGAGTGCGCACTAAAGAATATTTTGAATTCATTGAAATAGTGGACGACACAACACCTTACCCTGCATTGCTTAGTCTGGATTGGGCATTTGACAACCAGGCCATAATCAACTTAAAGACTAGAAAAATGACATTTGAGTCAGGAGAATACAGGCTCATCGCTCCATTAGACCCATCAGAAGGAGAGAGGTTTGTAGAACCTACTTGTTTGGACCTAGATAAAATTGGCCAGTTGTACAGAAAAACTGTGTGTGATGAGGATTATGTAAACCCAACTATAGACGGGATACTCATTTGGCAGAGCATCACTTTCTGTGCAACAGATTCTGATACCAATTTAGAGAACTGGAAACAAAGGCTACATGAAGTATGCACGAGGAGATGTGCATGAATAGACCACTCCATAATATGGGTAGGCACATAAATCAGAGAAACACCCAGTTTCCACAGGATAAACGACTTGGAAACATTCTTGATACAGTATGAAGATGCAGTGTTAGAGAATCAGAGAATGTTAGCACTTGATCTAGCACTCAAGGCCACACATGCATGATGGTGGGGCGCACACAAATAGACTATCACAGACTGGTACCAATGCAATATGTTACTGTGCATAAGGTTCGATGTGGAACAAAAAAAAAACAAACAACAGAAGTATGATGGAAAAGGGGCACCAACAGAACACTTGGAGGATTGTAGAACAATATGGAAAATTACACCTCCATAGGAATGACCTCATTACTTTATACATAGTTTTGAGGGCATACTAGCAAACTGGTATACAGACTAGGAATTGCGCAAAGGAACTATGACCTGGATGACATTGCAACATAATTTTATAGTCACTTTCTCATTCAAGCATGATAATGCCAACATAGATGCCACACTGAAGAATATAAGAGTGATATTCATCAAAGAGTCGAAAGTTGAAATGATCACAGAAGAAAAATAATGGAACAAACAAACAATTAAAGAACTTTTGTCATGCTACCATGTGCAAGAGGAAGCACTAGATAAAGATGACCCGCGCGATATTCAGATTGAAGAAGCAGAAGGAGAAAGAGAAGTGGAAGGTCCACCTATAGAATGATAAGTGATTGTCGTGCCGATCAAAGTAAAGAAATTCAATATTGGAATAGTTGAGCCGCCCAAAATGGAAAACATTGGAGACTACTGGGATGAGCATACAATAGAAAGCATCACAGAGCTGTTGCGCGAATACAACAACTTGTTTCTTATAACATTTACAGAGATGAAGGGCATAGAAGGAGAGCTAGGAGAGATGAAGATACCACTCAGACTAGAAGCGATATCGATCAGACAATGACCATATAGACTGAATCCCATATATAAGCAGAAAGTCAAAGCTGAGATTGACAGGATTCTACAAGTCGGCACCATAGAACTGGTCAAAGAATCGGAATGGATAAGCCTGATGGTAGTACAGGACAAGAAACAAGGAAGGATCAGGATATGCGTCAACTTGTGGAAGTTGATTGATGCATGCCTACACTACCCATTCCCTACACCTTTAGAGAATGTAGGAGGACATGAAGCCTAGTCATTCACTTATGGATTCTCAGGCTACCATTATATCAAGATAGCATAAGAAGACATATACAAGACAAAATTTGTGATAGAATGGGGATATTATTAGTACACAGTTAAGCCGTTTGGATTGAATAATGTACCAACAATATTTTCCAAAGTAGTCATTGTTGTGTTTAAGGAATTCATCCAGTAGTTCCTAAAAGTTTACCTGGACGATTGGACAGTTTATAGTTTTTTGAAAGACCATGTAGAAGTCTTACACCTAATGTTAGAAAGATGCAGACAGTGTCAAATATCACTAAACATAAATAAATTCATATTCGAAACACTGTTTGGGATACTGTTGGGCCATATAGTATGCAAGCAAGGTTTATTAGTAGATCCTGCAAAGATCATAGTCATTGTTAACTTACCACCACCAAAAATGGTTTGTCAACTAAGACCGACGTTGGGATACATAGGCTACTACAGGAAAATTATCAAAGGTTATGCATAGATAATTGTACCGATGGAAAAGCTGCTAAGAAAGGATACAAATTTTTAGTTGAAGGATGAGTGCCAACATGGTCTGGATACCCTAAAGGAAAATATGGCCACGACGTCGATATTAGTCTTTCCATATTAGGAGAAGACATCCCATGTACATGTAGATGCATCAACCATAGTGGTTGGAGTTATCTTGGTGCAACCAGGAGTGGGGGACTTGGATCACTTGATCGAATTTGCGATTAGATAGTTATCTGACTCATAACAGTACTATAACACGACAGAAAGAGAAGGCCTAGATATGGTCTATGCACTGCACAAGTTAAGACATTACTTATTGGGGAAACACTTTAAGATGTTCACAGATCAGTCAACCCTGAAATATTTAGTCAAAAATACAGTGTTGGGGGGGGAGAATCTATCAATGGTTACCACTATTCTAAGAATTTGACTTTAGAGTAATCGTCAAACTAGGAAAGTTAAATGCAGGACCTAACCACCTATCAAGAGTCACCAATGGAGAAGAACCTACAAACTTGGAGGACAACTTTCCAGATGCACAACTATCCTCATTTGATATCGCTGATGAATACTTCACAGATTTCATTCAGTACTTGAGCACAGACACTGCGCCACAAGAGTATAATTCTGTGCAGAAAAAAACCCTGGTAGTCCGCACTGCTGACTATCAACTGATTGCAGGACATATATATAAGATTTGTGCAGATAGCATCTTGCGAAGATATGTGTTAGAAAATGAAGAACCAAGAGTTTTAGCAGAAGCCCATGAAGGAATAGCAAGAGGGAATTACACAGGAAAATATATTGCGCAAAAGGTATTGCACGCAGGATTCTCGTGGCCAACGATTCACAGAGACTCGAAGGAGTACTGTCAAAGATGGAACCTCTGTCAAAGAGTAGGAAAACCCAACATAAGGGACGAGATGCCATTACCACCACAAGTAACACTCCAAGAATTTGATAAATGGGAAATAGATTTTGTGGGACCAATCAACCCACCATAAAAAAGAACATGAGAAAGGTACATTATCACTGCAACAGAATACCTAACAAGATGGGTAGAAGCCGCACCAGTGAAGGATTGCAGTGTAGAAACAACAATTCCTTTTCTATTCAAACAAGTAATCACTAGATTTGGGTGTCCAAGAATGTTAATGAGCGACCAAGGAAAACATTTCATAAACAACACCATCAACGCCATGACCGAAGAGTTTGAAGTCCATCATCAGAAGATCACACCATATCACCCACAGGCAAACGGTATTGTGGAAGCATTTAACAAAATCCTAGAGAACACTCTGACGAAGATCTGTAACATCAACAGGGATGACTGGGATATCAAAGTATGAATAGTATTATGGGCCTATAGGACTACGTGGAAAACATTGAAAAGGCACACACCATTTAGACTGGTTTATGGCCAAGAAGCAGTGGTGCCATTAGAATTTCTAGTACCAATCTTACGCGTAGCAACAATCACACAAATGACAGAACGAGGCGCAATACAGGAGAGACTGAACTAGTTAATGACCATAGAGGAAGACTAGATCTTAGCAGGATTCCACCAACAAATTCATAAAGCAAGAGATAAATCTTGGCATGATCGACACATCAAGAAGAAGACGTTCAAGGAAGGACACCTAGTACTAATGTATGACAACAAATCATTTCAGCACTTGGGAAAGCTCAGAATGCATTGGTTAGGACCATATGTAGTAAAATTTGTCACAGATGGAGGAGCTATACAGTTAGGAGAATTATCAGGTGCAGAACTCAGAGGGATGATTAATGGGAGCTGACTGAATCTCTATAAGGATAGTCGACCAGCCACCGCATAGTAGAAAAAAAAAAAATAAGTGGACAGAACAAAAGGAAAGAAACAAAAAGGACACAGGCAAAAACACTCAACGAAAATTTCCAGGCGGTCACTAAGGAGATCAAGGAGGCACACAAAGATTAGGTGGCTCGAGACGAGCCACATTTCAATGTTGGGGGCCTGTTGGAGGCAGGCCAAAGGCCAAAGAGGAAAAGCATGGCATTTTTGGGAAATAAAGCGTGCATAAGAGAAGGAACATATGGAAGGAAACACAAGACGTGTGCATGCAAGGAAGGCATGAACAAGGGAAGTGACAGATGGAAGGAAGAACAACATGCGTGAATGTAGAAGAAGACATAACAATAGTAGGGTTAGGTTTTTGGTAAGGTATTGTAAATGGATGAAGAGATCGAGATGTATAAATAATGATTCATAGGTATCATAGGGGGTGTTGTTAGCTTTTGTGTTGTTTAGTTCTGATTATTGTAGTTATGCATGAGTGGATGCGATATGTAATGTTTTTTTGTATGAGATATTTTGTAAGCTGTTGAGCTAGAAGAGATGAGAGAAGGTAGATCTTGAGGATTAGATCATAGGCTAATGATCCAGGTGCAATCTAGTTCGCCTCATATAGATCTTTCCCATCATAGGAGAATTGTAAGTGCACGTCGTTGTAGAGGCAAAACTATCATAAAAAGAACCAAGAGACAAATATTTGTGGATGTAGCCCCAAGATGGTGTGAACCATAGTAACATCTATGTTAACATTATTTGGAAAATATTTGTATATCTTATTGTCTTAAGAAGTTATTATTATGTTGAATGAATGAATTATTCTATTGCTTGTTTAGTGCTTTTGTGATATTAAGGGAATAAGCCTATGGATCTACTGCATAAATCATGAATAACAGTGTGCTGCATTTACAAGTCATAATAATGGTTCAATATTTAGCTTGCTTATCTCCCACTCAGTCCTATGTTGTAAACACCTAAGTATTACAACCACCCATTAAAGCTATCTCAGGTGAGATTGTGCAGCGCATTCTATGTGCTGCGTTGCCTTCTGGTTTACCAGGAGGGCCGATAGTTTTAGAGGTTTTCTTGGAACCCCAAACATACATGAACCCTGGGTCAATAAACTCAGACATTATAGGAGAGAAGTAACCAACAAGGATGGATTCTTAGGCTCAAATGATCAAGAGACAACTCAACAACTAAAGCAATCAAATATAGCCATTGCCGAAATATACCAAGAAAACAAGAAACCGAGGCAATAGCTGGCGACGAAGATCACAGAAGCATCAACAACACAAGGTCGCAAGGGGAATGCGATGTGGCTAAAAGGACAACTCTGGGAGGTGCAAGATATGATTGTACAACTACATGAATCAAAATGACTGTCGAAAGAGAGGAATGTCAGACACTCCAACAAATGTGAAGCGATCGAAGAGATATCTTGCGCAACTCTTGCTTGTTAAATTTTTAATTAAATAAAGTACCTAGGCAAGTGTTTCTCATCCCTAGGCACCTAAGGGGTGAGAAAGTGCCTAATGTGGGACCTAGTCATTTAATTTGTGAGATGCAAATTAGAAGGTGACTTTATGAATTTAGTGAGGGTGAGTGAAGAGACACCAAATCTCAGCTACTCATCTAATCCAATCTCAATCGTTGGATTAAGAAACCCCTCACCTACCTCATGAGGTCGATTAGGGTAGGAGGGCGCACTCTAGCTAGGGTTGTTATTCATTCTCATTTTTGGAAGAGCAAGAGAAGGAGAGAGGTCGAGCTTGAGGAAGAAGGAGAAGTTTTTGGAGAAAGGGCATGATTCCCAAGGAAGCCGAGAGGCACAAAAATCGAGGAAGGTATTGCTAAGAAAGAGGGTCATACAATATGGATTTCTTGAAGTATGTATAGCCAATTTTATGCACAATTTTCGAGGAGGGAGAAACAACAGTCTTGTGGAGTTCGTACGGTACAGATTTGATAGTTCGTACAACAACAAAAGAGAAGCAGTCTGTACATAAAGGTACAACACACATTCCAAGGAGTGTGGCACAAATTACGAGGTGCATTTATTGCACAAAAAAGGTACAACAAACCCCAAAAAAAGAGGCACAGATTTCAAGGAGTTTCATACAACATTGAATGTTGTAGTATCCGTACAATCGTATGGATTTCTGGCATAGTTTTCAAGGAGTAGTTCATACAACATTTAATGCTGGGACAACCATACACAGTATGGATTTCTGGTTCAGATTTCGAGGAGCTGCATTCTAGAATTTTTTTGAAGGAGATAAGCACAATTTTTTTCTGAGATAAGTTTGCAATTTTTGCTGAAGATTAGACTGATGTAAAAGAAATTTCTCAGAAGCTCAGAAATAATAAAAATCCCTCTCTCATTGGTTTTCCCCTTGTGGGTTTTTCTAGGGTCGATGTTAGACCAAAAATTTTTGTGTCTATAATTTTCTGATTTTTATATGCTACTGATACTTTATTTCTGCGTTATAAATGATGTTCAAAATCCTCATGTTTCAGTTCTGAAATTAATTTTCTGCTAAGTTTTATTTGCTGATATAAAACTGGGTTTGGGCATTAAACATTGGCTGAAAAATCAGCGAGACTGAAACTGGGTTGGGGTTTGAAAAGTTTACATGGTATCAGAGCTGAGTTGAAAGGAAGCATAAATTTCAATAGTCAGAAAGTTGGGACAACAATCACTTCACAGGGAAGATTTTTTTTTGAATTTATTATTTTTAGCAGAAAAGGGTCAATGGCTATATGTTTGAGAGTTGAGGAAATACTTGATGGGGCAACAAGTTTTGGTGCTAGGAAGGAGAGGATGATCTTTCTTTTGCAAGAAAACGAGTTGTGGGACTTTGTGGAAAATACCACTACTCATCTTGTTGTGGTACCTACTGATGCTACTCTTCTTGCAACTTACAATAAGAAGAGTATCAAGGCTAAGAGGTTTATTCTTGATGCTATCAAGGATCATTTAATTCATCACTTGACGGAGAATACACATGCCTATGAGATGTGAGAGACTTTGACTAAATTGTACCAGAGTATAAATGAGAATCGAAAAATGGTTTTGAGGGAAAAACTAAAGAACATAAAAATGACCAAGGCTGAAAATGTGGTCACATACCTTACTAGATTGACACAGGTGAGGGATGAGCTTGGATTTGTGGGGGAGGCCATAGTTGACAGTGATCTTGTGAGAACAACATTGAATGGAGTTTCCAAACAATGGGTTGTTTTTGTGGAGGGCATTGTTGCTAGGGAGAAGCTTCCCGATTGGGAACGTCTTTGGGATGACTTTGTTCAGGAGGCGACCCGAAGAGGTTATGTACATGGCAGTTCATCTACAGGTCATGAGGGGGAGAATGTGGCTCTTGCTACCACTATCAATAAGAAGTTCAAAAAGGGTCCAAAGGGAGGACATAAGCCCAAGGGTGAAGGGAAGAACGACATGAGAAAAGTCAAGTGCTTTGCATGCCATAAGTTTGGGCACTATCCAGGTCAGTGTCCAAACAAGAAGAATAAACAAACAACAACTTCAACAGAAGTGGAAGAGTTTTCCACCAAGTTTGACAAGGAATTTTCATTGATTGTGTGTTTATCCATGAGGACCACTCATACAGATACTTGGTATATTGACAATGGTGCCTCTCGCCATATGACAGGGTTTCGTGAGCACTTGAAAGACTTCTCAGAGATGGGAAATGTTGAGGTAGTGCTTGGAGATGACCAAGAGGTCAAGGTGGCTGGTAGTGGGACAGTTTCATTTCATAGGGAGTCTTTGCCTCCCTTGACTTTGGCAGAGGTTCTATATGTTCCAGTCTTGAATAATAACTTAGTGTCATTTTCTACTATTTAGGAGAAGGGCTATGAGGTCTTGCTCTGTGATGGGCAAGTGCTTCTTTTCCCCAGAGGGTCTAGCATCACTTCGACCAAAGTGATTGGTACTAGACATGAGAGGTTGTACAAGTTTTTGTTCCAGCCAGTGAGAGCATTGATTCATACTACCAGTAGCAGCAGTGACCTATGTGAGCTATGGCACAGGAGGATGGAACATTTGCACCATGGGGCTTTGAGAGTTTTGAGGGAGATGGTGACAAGAGTTCCAAATTTCAGTTCAGAGCACCATGAGTTGTGCAAGGGGTGTTTTTTGGGAAAGTACACCAAGACTGATTTTGCGAGCAGTGACAATAGAGAAGCAGGGATACTTGATATTATACATTCATATGTATGTGGCCTGATGTCTTCGGCATCATTGAATAGTTCCCTATACTATGTTGTATTCATTGATGACTTCTCTCGGAAGTCCTAGATTTTCTTCATGAAGACCAAAGGACAAGTCTTCAGTCGGTTCCAAGAGTTCAAAGCTCTTGTGGAGAACCAAACAGGGAATAAAATCAGAGTCTCGAGATCAGACAATGGGGGTGAGTATACCTCCAAGGAGTTCATGGAATTTTGTGCAGGAGAGGGCATCAGGAGGGAGTTGATTGTTCCTTACAACCCGAAGAAGAATGGGGTTGTAGAGAGGAAGAACAGGGCCATTGTTGGGTTTGCAAGAGACATGTTACATGATCAGGGGATGCCACTATTTCTATGGGCTGAGGCATGCTACACTACAGTTTATCTGTAGAACAAGAGTACTCACAAGGCTGTGGGGAGCATGACTCCTGAGGAGGATTTCTCTAGGAAGAATCCTGAGGTGGGGCACCTTCGTATTTTTGGGTGCAACACATTTTCATATGTCCCTTCTAAGAAGAGGACAAATATAGAGCCCACGACAGAGAGAGTGATCTTTGTTGGGTACAGTGAGACTTCAAAGGATTTTCGTATATACCTTCCTTCCTTGAGGAAGACTGTCTTGAGGAGGGATGTCAGATTTGAGGAGGACAGAGCCTTTAGGAAGTCTATAGGGATAGAGAAGGGTGAGCAGTCTTCACCACAGATTCAGGTGAGTCTGCAACAGACTATAGTGACACAGATTTCGGGGCCACTAATTTCAGGGATGACAGGTTCACAGGTTACAGGGCCATAGGTTTCAGGTTCACAGGCTATTGGTTCACAGGTTACAGGATCAGGTACTTCAAAGTCTACTTCGGGATCATTGTCTTCAGGAGATGGGGTTGAGCATGGAGAGTCCCCTCTGTCGGACACTAATTCAGAGAGGAGGAATCCCAAGTGGCTTCAGGACACTTTGAGGGAGGCATAAGGTTCAGTGGGGAATCCCAGACAGGCAATGAGAGAGAGTAAACCTCTCGAGAGGTTTTGCAGCTACATCGCGATGGTCAGCAGTATTCAGGATTCTAAGCCTTCCAATTTTGAGGAGGCAAATGGTAGACAAGTATGGAGAGATGCCATGATGGAAGAGTACAATTCCATCATGAAGAACAATGTCTGGGAAGTTGTTCCGAGACCTGAGGGGAAGTTAGTGGTGACTTCTAGGTGGCTCTATAAACTAAAGCATGCTGCAGATGGCAGTATTGAGAAGTATAAAGCTTGCTTTGTGGCTCGGGAGTTTTCATAGGTTGAGGGAGTTGACTATGATAAGACATTTGCGCCCGTTGCTAGATACACTTCAATCAGGGCAGTGATCTGCATTGCAGCAGAGATGGGTTAGAAGATCCACCAGATGGATGTGAAGACCGCATTTCTGAATGGCCTTATTGAGGAGGAGGTGTATATTGAGTAGCCATTGGTCTTTGAGGTGCATGGGAGAGAGTCTCATGTGTGTAGATTGAAGAAGGCATTGTATGGGATGAAACAAGCTCCTAGAGCTTGGTAGTCGAGGATAGATTCCTATTTGCAGCAGTTGGGTTTTGAGAAGAGTGAGGCAGATCCCAACCTATACTTCATTGTGGTTGGAGAGGATCCTCTCATTCTTCTGCTATATGTGGATGATATTTTCATTACAGGGGCAAAGAGACTCATCAACAATTGCAAGGAGAGCCTTGCTTCAGAGTTTGAGATGATTAACATTGGACTGATGCATTACTTTTTTGGATTGGAGGTTTGGCAGGAGCCTGGACACATCTTCCTAGGACAGGGGAAGTATATGTGTGAAATTCTGAGAAGATTTCAGATGGGGGATAGCAGGCCCATGGCCACTCCCATGATTACCAACTGGAAGAAGCTTCATGCTTCTGAGTCACAGTTGGTGGATTCCACTTTGTATCATCAGTTGATCAGGTCACTGATGTATTTGGTCAATACTAGGACAGATATTTGTTTTTTTGTCAACACTCTCAGTCAGTTCATGGTGGATCCTAGGAGAGTGCACTGGTTGGTAGCAAAAAATGTGCTCAGGTATCTTTGTGGTACAGTAGATTTTGGTCTGAACTATCAGAGAGGAGATGGAGTTCGTCTGGTTGGCTATATAGACTCAGATTGGGCAGGATGTGTAAGTGACAGGAAAAAAATTTCAGGGTGTTGTTTTGGATTGGGATCAGCAGTTATGTCTTGGTTCAGTCAGAAACAAAAGTCAGTGGCTTTGAGTTTTGCAGAGGCTGAGTATACAGTAGCTAGTCAGGCTAGTTGTGAGGCCCTTTGGCTTCGCAAGATGATGGTGGGATTGTTCGGTGTGAAGTTGAGGCCTACTGTGATTTACTGTGATAATCAGAGTTTCATTAAACTCTTGGAGAATCCAATTTTTCATGACCGGTCTAAGCATATCGAGATTTGTTATCACTTCATCCGTGACTATGTTCAGAGAGGAGTTGTGGAGCTACAGTACATATCTACAAAGGAGTAGGTTGCAGGCATACTCACCAAGGCATTGGGCAGAGGAAAGTTTTTATTTTTCAGGGACAAGCTTGGAGTGGTGAGTAACACTTTCCTCAGTAAGAGGGAGTGTTAAATTTTTAATTAAATAAAGTACCTAGGCAAGTGTTTCTCATCCCTAGATGCCTAAGGGGTGAGAAAGTTCCTAATGTGGGCCCTAGTCATTTAATTTGTGAGATGAAAATTAGAAGGTGACTTTATGACTTTAGTGAGGGTGAGTGAAGAGACACCAAATCTCATCCACTCATTTGATCCAATCTCAATCGTTGGATTAAGAGACCCCTCACCTACCTCATGAGGTTGATTAGGGTAGGAGGGCGCACCCTAGCTAGGGTTGTTGTTCATTCTCATTTTTGGAAGAGCAAGAGAAGGAGAGAGGTCGAGCTTGAGGAAGAAGGAGAAGTTGTTGGAGTAAGGGCATGATTCCCAAGGCATCCAAGAGCCATAAAAATTGAGGAAGGTACTGCTGAGCAAGAGGGTTGTACAATACAGATTTCTTGAAGTCCGTACAACTGATTTTGTCCACAGTTTCAAGGAGGGAGAAACATCTGTCTTGTGGAGGCCATATGGTACGGATTTGACAGTCCGTACAATAGAAAAAGAGGAGCAGTCCATACAGAAAGGTACAACACACATTCCAAGGAGTGTGGCATAAATTTTGAGGTGCATTTATTGCACAGTAAAAGGTACAACAAACCCATAAAAAGGAGGCACAGATTTCAAGGAGTTCCATACAACATTTAATGTTGTAGCAGCTATAAAGTAGTACAGATTTCTAGCACAGTTTTCAAGGAGCATTCTATACAACATTTAATGCTAGGATAGCCATACATAGTACGGATTTATGGTTCAGATTTTGAGCAGCTGCATTCTGGAATTTTTCTGAAGGAGATAAGCACAATTTTTTTCTAAGATAAGTTTGTAATTTTTGCTGAAGATTAGACTTATGTAAAAGAAATTTCTCAAATTCTCAGAAATAATAAAAATCCCTCTCTCACTATTTTCCCCTTGTGGGTTTTTCTAGGGTCGATGTTAGACTGAAAATTTCTGTGTCTATAATTTTTTGAGTTTTATATGCTGTTGATATTTTATTTCTGCATTATAAACGATGTTCAAAATCCTCATGTTTCAGTTCTAAAATTAATTTTCTGCTAAGTTTTATTTGCTAATATAAAACTGGGTTTGGGCATTAAACATTGGCTGAAAAATCAGGGAGACTAAAACTGGGTTGGGGTCTGAAAATTTTACATCGCCAGCGAGCAAAAAAAATAAGACTAGCCGAGTTCTTTCTTGTATTCACAAACAAAAGACAAATCTTAGAAATTTTGAAGGAAACGTCGCCCAAGGCATTTTACCATTTTGGTAATGGCCGTGACTGTCTACATCCACTTGTCATGCACACTTCCCCCCCAACAAATGAAGACTTGGTAGTAGATCAAAGTCATTACAAAAGACAACGAGACTCTAACAAACTCTTGTCTACCCAGATACCCAATCGACAAACCAAATCCTCGTGGCGGATTATAACGATTTTGACGTAGCTGGATGGATCTTTGTCTATTTTTGGAAAAAATCATATGAAGAGTTTTGTAATGTAGAACAATCGGTTCCTTAGTTTGTAGAGATAACAGTTAGAAGAATAGGGTAGACCAAGCGATGCCCTCGTTTATATATTTTCTCCTTTTAGTGTAAGCTAGTTTGGTTGGCAAATTTAGTATAGACGATAGCTATTGTATGTAATTTAAGTTCAACTAAAACTTAATTCAAAAGTCCTGTAACTTTGATGAAAAGATTCTAATTGTAGCAGTTGGATGTATTTTTTTCCCTTTCTTCCGTATGTGCTTCCTGTTGTGTTTTCCCATATCTTTTTCTATCTATTTCAGAAAAAAAATTCGAACATGTGGATTCACTGCATAGCGCCCCTTGTCTGCGCCACTTAGAAAAAATGTTTTCTTCCAAAAGTTAACTCTGAATTCACCTGCAGCGGTGCTCTGAGTTACTTTCTGTATTTTCTCCCCACCACATTACGATTTTACACTGAAGAATGTTCCTCTCTTAGCCTTATCCTCTCAAGTTCAGTCACTAAGTCATTTTTTTCTGTCATTTTGATCTGCCCAATAAGGCAATCTACAGGAGAAGGTGACCACGCAATCCATAGCCCAACTTCTGACCAAACTCACCTTAGGGGCGCAAATATGAACAGGGGCGCACCATTGGTTTGGGTGACCAAGCAATGGGGATCCAAACCGGGGTGACCTGAGAGTGGCCAAGAGGCTTTGGTTATATCAGAATGATCTCCAGGAATCAGTGGGAGAAGCATAGTGCAACCATGGAAGAGGGCACACTCACTTCATCCCAACAAAGAAGAAAACTAGCAAGGGTGCAAAAACCCCAGTTGGTGCACCCTCCCTTTTGCCTTAGAAAGCTCGAAGGAAACGATTTGATCCCTAAGAGAGTGGCTAGCTAATGGGATAAGCTTTCTCTCAGAAGTGGAAGCATGGAAAATGGAGTCACCTGGAGGCATCCATGAAGGAAGGCGCACTAGTTATTCTTTAGAAAACCTAAAAATGAAGTTTCTGTGAATGTAAAATGAAAACTCAGAAAATAAAATAACCAAGACACATAGTTTCAAAATAAAAGGTAAGAATGCTTTATTTTAGTCTCGGTTCACCTTATATAATCAGGGAACCATTTATTTTACATATATTTAATTCATCATCAAAAGGTGAAGAAGTGTTTCTCCCAAGTGACTGACTTGTGCACCCTAGGTGGGCGTTCCCCTAGGTGGCCTCCTTGGCCCAATTCCTCCCTATTTAGATCTGGAAGCATCTCAGCTTCCTTGAGAAGATGCAGAAACTTGTCATGCAATACATCAGTTGTGATCCACTTTGCCTGAGATGGATTTTGGCCTTGGTAGGCTACCATATGTGAAGTGTAAGTCTGGTGTCTTGTAGAGTGACTCCAAGTGTCCAGTATAGTGTCATTGGCCAATGGGAGTTGGAAATCGGTAATTTTGTTCACTGGATGAGTGATGGTGATTGGTTCTTCTAAGAGGGAAGGCTCAAACAACTTTAAGTGGTTTACATTAATGACATTGTGGATTCCTAGTTGTGGTGTAACATCCAACCTATACGCATTTTCTCCAATCTTGTCGAGTATTGTATACAAACCATATCTGATTGGAAGAAGCTTGTGATGGTGGCCTTTGAAGTGCTTATTATCCAAGTGTAACCAGATTTGATCCTCTGGTTGAAAGGATAAGAAGGTTCTTTGTTTGTTATGGTGTTGCTTAGCATGATCTTGGGCTGCTTTGAGTGTTGTTGTCACTGCACTGTGGCATTGTGCAATTTGTTGGAGAAATCGTTGAGCTGAAACTTGTTCCTGGTGTTGATGGAAGGTACCTTGAGGAGCCCAAGTGAGTGGTAGCTTGGTTGGAGATGTTGGCTGGAAGCCCAAGCCAACTTCAAAAGGTGAAAATCCTGTAGAAGAATGTGTTTCCTTTTTGTAGCTATGTTGTAGAATGTGCAAGTAATTGTCCCATTGTTTGTTGCGCCCAAAGTGAGTTCGGAGAGCATGAACCAAGACTCTATTGACAAACTCTGTTTGGACATCCGTTTGAGGATGGAATGAAGTAGAAAAATTGAGGTGACACCCCAATAGCACCCATATGGTCTTACAAAATGTGTTGAGGAAGTGGGAATATCTTTCTGAGATGATAGTGCTTAGGAGGCCAAAATGGGGCTAGACATGTCAGAAGTAGAGTTCTGTTGTTTGCGCTGCTGTAGTAGTCTTCGTGCATGGGATAAAAAGTGCCATTTTGTTGAAGCGGCATACCACTACCCAGATTGCATCATGTTTCATTTGGGTTGTTGGCAGTCCACTGAAGAAGTCCATTGAGATTGACTCCCAAGGTCGAGAAGGAAGTGGTAGTGGTTGATACAACCCATGCTTCCGATTAGATGGCTTGGATTGTGATCATAATGCAGAAGCTCTGATAAATGTTTCAACTTGAGGTTGCATGGAAGTCCAATGAAAATGGTGTTGCAGATGTTGGATGGTCTTTGTGGTCCCGAAGTGGCCCCCATAAGCTGAAGCATGCGCCTCCCTGATGAGAAAGAGGCGGTCTTCTGAGTGTGGAACGCATAGCAAATTCAACTTATATAGCCACCCATCCTGAATAGCGTATTCTAGGAAGGGGGTCTGATTGATCATTGTGGGACTTTGCAAAGCTTCCCAAATCTCTTGAAAGTTGGGGTTAGTAGCATATTGATCTTTCCATGTGTCATAAGTAGAAAAACACACTTCTAGAATGGAAAGAACTAGAGTGGGAGGTCGACTTAGCAAATCAACCATCTTATTAGAAGTGCCTTTCTTATATCTGATGAATAAGTGAAATTGTTGAATGTAGGAGGCCCATTTAAGGTGCCTTTGTTCCTGAATCTTCGATTGAGAGTTGATGAAAATCAAAGGGTGGTGTTCAGTATGTAGAATGGTTTCTTTACCCAACAAATAATGCCTCCATTATTTGAGCACTTGAACCA
>ML794747.1:537440-548923 GCA_009831015.1 Picea engelmannii | reverse complement strand
TTGAATGTAGGAGGCCCATTTAAGGTGCCTTTGTTCCTGAATCTTCGATTGAGAGTTGATGAAAATCAAAGGGTGGTGTTCAGTATGTAGAATGGTTTCTTTACCCAACAAATAATGCCTCCATTATTTGAGCACTTGAACCAGACTATAAAATTCCTTGTCATAGGTACTATAAATTTTCTTTAACTCGGAGAGGGTTTCAGAGTGGTAAGAAATGGGGTGTCCTCCATGTTTAAGTACAGCACCAATAGCATATTATGAGGCATCAGACTCAATCTCAAAGGGTTGGGAGAGGTCTGGCAGATGTAAAACATGGGATGAGCAGAGGGCATCTTTGAGCTAAGAAATGTGACTAGTTTCTTCTTTACTTCAGAGGAATGTAGAAGAAGTATTTGAGAGCTGATGCAAAGGTCGAGCAAGATTTGAAAAAGAGGGAATGAAATTACGATAGAAATTGATGCCACCCATAAATATTTTCAATTGCTTAGCTAACGAAGGTAGAGGTCATTGCTTCAATGCTTAGATGTGGGATGGCTCTGGTTGAATACCCTCTGAGTTGACCACAAAGCCGACATAGGGAACTAAAGTTTGACCAAAATAGGACTTCTTCGCTTTGACTTGCAACTTGTGTTCTTGGAGAATTTGGAGAACTTGTCAGACATGTTGGATGTGAGTGTCCTATGTCTGACTGAAGATGAGAATGTCATCTAAGTAGATGACCACAAATTGACCCAAATGTGCTCTGAAGATTTCATTGATGAGCCTCATGAAAGTGGTTGGGGTGTTGGTGAGGCCGAAGGGCATGAATTTCCACTCAAAAAGACTAAATCCGGTCTTGAACGTTGTTTTCCAAACATCAACTGGGTTCATTCAAACTTGATTCTAGCCGGCTTTCAAATCCAATTTAGTAAACCACTTAGCTCCTTGGAGGGTGTCGAGTAGTTCCTCAATCTGGGGCAGGGAATAATGGTTTTTGATTGTGGCTTTGTTCAAGTCTCGGTAATCAGTGACAAGGCGCATTTTTGAGGTATCTCTTTTAGGGATCACAAATGCGGCAGAAGCACAGGGAGAAGATGAAGGTTGGATGTGGCCAGAGTTGATAAGGTCGATCAGTTGTCTTTCCATTTCCTCTATTTCTGTTGGGGCCAACCAGTAAGTAGGGACGTTAGGTAAAGAAGATCCAGGGATGATATGAATGGAATGGTCAATGTGTCGGGAGGGAGGAAGTCCCTTCAGAGGTTGAAATACCTCTGCAAACTCGTGGAGGAGGGGAGTCATTGTTTCAGGAACAGGGTGCATGGTATTTTTTGGTGTTATTGGGCGCACCAAACAAAGAGAGACACATTGGTTTAAGTGTACATGCGGGATTTGTTCTTTGGTAGAAGGGGGTTTGGGTTTTGATGTAGTTAAGATATAAATTTGGACTTCTTTGGTAATTTTGTACTGGCGATATTTGGCTAGATAGATGGAATTTATTTGGGTTTGGTATGGGATACCGAGCAACAAATCTGCACAATCCAAGGGGGAGACATCACAGAGGACAATATCTTTTAATTGTCCTATAGAGAAAGTGACTAGACAATGCTTAGAAACTAAGAGGCGAGGGCCATCCTTCTGGACCCATCCGAGTTGATAGGGTTGTAGATGTGGAGTAGTAACAAGATTAAGGTGGTTGACAAGGTCTTGAGACACCAAAATTTTCTGGCTTCCATTGTCCATAATCAGTAAAGCCAAGGCATTTTTGATTTGGCAGTTATGGGTGAAGAGGGGTTGGGTGGATGAGTTCAAATATTTATGGGTCATTAGAATCAGTGAGGGGTCTACTTCTGTGGGATTGTCCAAAGGAAATTCTTTGGTATATTCTACTTGGGAAGGTGCAATGAGCTCAGTGAGTAGGGTTTTGTTGGTTTTTAGATTTTGGAGGATTCAACAATCTGATGAATTGTGTGAAGTAGTGTTGTGGAATGAGCACTAGGGTGTCCTTGTATTTGTATTGGGTGTGGGGTTTTGAGCCCGAGGAGGTGGAAAGTGGGCTGACGGATGGGAGCTGGATGGTTTATAGGTGGGGGGGGCTTGGTGTAGGGGTAGGACTGAGGAATATGACCTCTAGGAGAGACTTTCCTTTCTATAGCCAAAGATCTCTGAAAAGTTTTGTCCAAAGTTGGATTTTCAAACAACTCTACTTTTCGACGAAATTGACTTAATAAACCAACCACAAATTTTAATATGAGTACCTCTTCCAGATATGGAACATGAAGTAAGAGGCACATCTTACAAAAGAAGTCTATGTAGCCTTGCATTCCTTGTGAAGGGAGTTGTCGAAGTTGGTGCCATTTGATCCATAAGGATTGCACATACCCGGGTGGGTAGAAGTGATTTATCAAGCTTCGAAAAGTCAAGCCTAGGTTTTGATAGGTTTGGAAGTAGATGATTCTGGAGCATCCCCAGTCTCTATCAAAAATGTGGTATTCTCTTGCTTTGTATCCCACCAAGTTTGTGCCAGTCCTTCTAATTGCAAGGTGGAAATCTGGAGCTTTCTTTCCTCAGTAAGTCCTAGACATGTATTGAAATAGGTGGAGAGGCTACAGATCCAAGAATCCACAATTCCACCATAGGTTTGACCAGCAAATTTGGGTAGTTGGATTCGAGTGTCCAAGCGGAAGGGATCTGAATTGTTTTGTTGTTGCATTCTAAGCAGCTCATTGAGGATGAAGGAAAGATATTGGATGAGATTTGATGTGTTGGAATCTGAGTCGACTTCCAAAGGGTCTTTGTGTGGAGGCATTGTGAGGCTAGCTCGAGAGAAAAGGCACCCCTAGTTTGCAATGCTGAACATAGGACTATGTTTTGAGAACAGAGGATGCAAAACCTTGAAGTAACAGAGCTTTGAATTGGTCTAGAGGGAGAGATATGTATTGTTTTATATCTGTGGAACTCCTCTCCATGGAAATGGATATGTGGGCACCCTTGAGGCTTATGAGATCTGTTGAGATTCTTGCATAAAAATGGAAACCCTGGAATGGGAAAAATCTAGACTATTTCATGAAAACCCCAAACAAATTTGGCTCAATATTCAAGATCAAAAGATTTTCCATGGATCTTGAGACTCTAATACTTCGCGACTTCGGGATTTCCTTAGCACTATGTCTTGTCCCTTTGTCAACAGGGTTCCCGATATGCCAAATCCTAAGACACCGAAACACTAGTGTTCTGCTTCCAAGGAAAATCAACGAATGTGGGACTCCTGCCACCTGTCACCTTTTCCAAGTTTCGGAACTTGAACCACCTTTCGAAAACCCCCTCTATTTCGGGCTTCTGGGTACCGGGAAGTCAAAAATCTTGACCCCAAGCTTGTGTCACTACGACCCCCGAATTCCTGAACCTCGATTTGCCGAAATGACGAAATGCACTTCTCAATTCCCTTCACATTTAGCGATTTCGGTACTTCTGATGTGGAGTGTTCTGCCCCTTATCTACGGGAATGTCGAAAACCCGATTCCTGAAATCTCAATAAATACTCTATCGTAACTTTCTGATTTTGGACTTTCTTCCCTGTTGAGTCTCGATCACCCGTCCTCAGGACTTCTGAAACCCCAAGCTCTAAAGTTTTGAATTCCTGAACTCGTTACTCTTTGACTTAACACACGAAACCTCCTTTCGCGTTTCGAGAACTTGATCAACCAAGGTTTTGGCTTGCATTCTAGGCTACTGAACTTTGAATTCTCAAAATGATCTGATGGCCTGAATAGGTCACGATCAATGGTCCATGTTGACTCTGCCTTTCGAAGGATAGATCTATCCAATTCTTAACTCCCCTGCAAATTTCTCGGATCCTACGGTCCCCGCTATTTCGGGAGTTCTCCTCAGAGAATTCTGACCGTTCAATCTCCTCCTCAAAGAACCTCTGGCTCAAATCAAACCTGTGATCCTCCCCTAGAATTTAACCTCTACATAACTACTTACATTTCCTTCCTTTCTCTCGAATGTTTCAAAGGTCCTAATCCTTCTGAGATTTCTTCGCAACGTCAGATCTCCTAAAATATTTCTGCATGCACTCCTTGCGGCACTTCTTCAAATATTCTTGAATATTTGAATCTCTTGACTCTGTGCAACTCTGCAACAACAATCCTTCAATCTCTCGACCTTAGTTTATAAGTTCTAAGGTCCCAACCAGCCTGTGCATACCTTGCATGACTTTTGTTCTTGTCTTGCACTTCTACTGAATGAGAACAATAGTATCCCTCCTGAGCTTTTAGAGATAAACTCCGAACCCTTTCAACACACACCTTGCAGACACTTCCACTGCACTCCTTGCAGGAACTTCTCTCACTCAAGAAGAGAAACAATTGAAACTCATTCCCTTACTCTCTCTCAGAATTCAAACACTTAGCAGGAAATCATACGTTCACACACAACATAATAACAAATGCATGACAAAGAGAATAAAACAACCATAAGCATAACATTCAACATGTATACACAGAAATTATTATAATACCATGAGTCTGAATCAAAGATTCATATATTAATTCAGAACTTTTGTACATGGGTTCTTCTCTACAAATCTCTGCTTCTTCTCTATGCTAATGTGCTTTTTTCCCACCATCTCTAACTGATACAATGATACAAAGGTGAGGGTGTCTATAGTCGTTTTCCCTCTAGCTCCTAGAATTGTCTAATCTAGAATTTAAATCTACCTACTTTCATTAACTATGCATAAATGCCTCTACATCCTACAGATGAGAGTGGATCGCTCAAGATCTGTTTACAACATGGAAGTACGCCTTATTAACTATTTCATTAATGTCTGCGAATCCAAACTTTCAAAAACATTTCAAAACGATTTTGACATATGCCAAAATGTGATGGCGTTCATCCCATCTATCTTCTGCCTCCATGCTTGTTTGCTGCTGGCGATGCTCCTGCATCTATTATACTAGTACATGATTTTAGACGCAAACAGTGCCCCTGTGATGACAAGGACACTGGCAGACATTAAGAAGTTATTGATAAATGAGTTCCAGAATCCGAGCTCGGAGGATCAGTACATGAATGAGATGATCGAAATAAGATAGAAACTAAGAGAATCTATATGGGAGATTGGACATAGATTCAAGCGACTGAAGGGAAAGTTGAAGTATCTCATGACCGAGATGCAACATAGACACTCATTTTTCAATTCAATGTTACCACACTTAAAATACCCTTTGCGACAATAGAAGTTCCAAACGTAGGAATAAGCTCTGCAGGCAGCCTTACAGCTGGAAGAAAATCAGTATCAGCAGACAAACCCAACTATTGAAGAACTGAAGGAGGACTTGAAGAACTTAACGTTTCAACTGAACCAGAATAAGAACAAGGACAAACGAGAATTCATTTGGTGTACCACATGAAAGATGAAAGGACACCACAAGAACGAATTCCCAACATTCATGCAGTATATGGCAGCAGGAATGCCAAATACACTACCAACAAGAGGATTGTGGTGTGAAATCTGCAAGAAATTGGGTCACGACCCTTATCACTGCACGATGATGCAGAAATACTAGACAATCCTGAAGAGCTCATAATTCACCTTTTGCAAGTCAATGGGCCATGATGAAAAATATTGTAGAACTATGGAGTTGATGCGGGAAAGGACATCAGACACATATAGAGTGCAAGAAGAAATGATGACTGGGCAAACTGCACCACATTTTAATCAAGGTCCATCTCCATACAACACTGCGCAACAACAGTATAACATTGCACAACAAACATAAAATAATGTGCAACCGTAGTAAAACACGACACAACCTCAGTACAATACCGCACAGTATAATTAGGTGCCTCAGTATAATGCGTCAAGAGGAGATCGAGCAGGCTACATAGGTGGAGGACGAGCCTAAAGAGGTTTCAGATGAGGTAGAGGACCAGTGGTGTGTCACAATTGTCAACAACCGGGACATTATGCAAGGGAATGTCCACTTCCACCAACAACTTTTATGTACTGTTGTGCATCGAACCACAATACAGAAGAATGTCCAACACTACTAGTAAAGATACAAGAAAAGAGGAATCAGAACAACCAGAATGTTCAGTGGATTTCCGCCGAAGCAAGGTATGAAGGATGGAACATTAATATAGTTACTCGCGGAGGAGTGAAAATAGGGGATGACATTGTTCGACAAGCGTCATCACAAAATCAATGGGTGAAAAAGAACGCCACAACAAGGAAGCAGTTCGACACGCAGAAGGAAAAATAGATATTTAAGAAAGCCTGACAATAATTTCAGAAGGAAGATATTGCGACGACTTCAAGTGTGCAACAAAGCAAGGAAGCACCCGAATACGAAATGTCTCCACTATTGGATCATACCAGTGCAATACATTCCATGGGCCAGGTAAGTACAATCAAAGGATTTTTTCAATCATGTGTAAAGGTATTAAGTGATCCATCATCTTTGAAAATCTTGCAAAACAGACTAGAAAAATGTAGCCTCGAGACGAAAGGAAAGATAGAACCAAAAACAGTCAATCCCCTACACACAAGAAGAAGAACAAGTAGGGAATTTAGACTGAATGTCAACATTGGAGATTTCAATATGGGAGACATTATACTAGATCTAGGATCTGAAGTCAATGTACTACCAAAAAAGACATGGCAATGCATGGGCGAGCCAACATTAGGATATTCACCTGTTCAATTAAAACTGGAAAACCAACACAAAGTCCTTCCAATCGGTAGACTGAAAGAAGTGACAGTAGACCTAGACGGAGTGCGAACTAAATAATATTTTGAAGTCATTAAAATAGTGGACGACACAACACCTTACCCCACATTGCTTGGTCTGGATTGGGTGTTTGACAGCCAGGCCATAATCAACTTAAAGACTAGAAAAATGACAGTTGAGTCAGGAGAATACAGGCTCATCGCTCCATTAGACCCATCAGAAGGAGAGAGGTTCGTAGAACCTACTTGTTTGGACCTAGATGAAATTGGCCAAAAGATTTTGAAGAAGATTTGAAGTTTCTTGAAGAATGTCTTGAAAAACCACAACTTACAAAAGACTTCATGGTCATTGAAGAAGAATAGGACTCCATTACAGATACAAAAATTGAGTCAATTTATGATGAAAACACAATCGATACTGGAGAAGAAGATGCTCAAATTGAAGAAATTTTTATGAAGTGGAGCCTTGTAGAAATCAATTTATATTATGAACTTATGTTGCAACAAATTGATGATCAAAAGCTCAACAATGAAGATAAAAAATATAGAATGATATGGGGCAACAGTTCACATACAAATTGTTTTTCGAAGAAAAAATTGAAGAGGACAAGCATGGACAATTTGAAATAATTTTCAGATTGATGACAAACTCCAATAAGAAGATTAAGCATAGGAAGCTGAAACATGGAATTTTCAGCAAAAGAGGAAGACTTACATTGAAAATGCATAGAGGGTTCAAAATCTAGAAAAGGAGGAAGAGAACAACTCACTCATACATGGAGTTGAAACAAATTTAAAGGTTTTGTTTGAATTGTCCTTTGTAATGTTTGTAAGCCTAGTTGAGACTAAGACCAATAGGCATGTTATGTATTGACATTGTATTAAATCCATTTCTTCATTAAGGGAGAGTGTTGGATAATAATGGCGAAATGTCATAGTTAGAAAATTGTTAGAACAAATTTCTATTGTACGCAGGATTTGTGTTTGAGTGGTTTTCATATCCACAAATTCAGGAGATCGTTAGAGGCTATCTTAGCCTATAAATCTTTATGTAATTTATCAAATGAGAATATTGAGTTTGTGTGAGCTAGTCTCACTTGTGATGTGCCCTTGTGGCCTCACTTATTGGTTCGCATTACTCGGATTTTAATTTCTATATAACCCATGAAGATGAGGACAACGCATCAATGGTTGTGCACAACATCACACAATTCCAACAACAACATATGACTATGTGAATGAAGAAGGATAGTGTATGACCCTCCTAGAAGGTGATTGGTAATGCACGACCCTCCTTGAATCAATGTGTACACCAACAACATATGGCTATGGGAATGAAGAAAGATAGTGTATGACCCTCCTGGAAGGTGATTGGTAATGTACGACCCTCCTTGAATCAGTGTGTACAACCATGTGAATGCACTTGGTCTCCCTAGACTTGAATTTCTAGTGTTTAGGGAAAAATTAGAAGCTTGGTTACACAACTACAATAACCATTTCCTGAAATTGCTTGCTTCGAAATCACTTGCTTCCAAAGTTCCAAGTGTAATGGATGGTGGGTATTTGTTAGTTGTTGGTGTTCCTCAAAATACTAATGGAGAATGAGAAAGAAAATCCATAGAACTACAAAGTAATTCTCACACCATGAAAATAAACACAGTAAGCAATTATCAATAAATAAGATACAAATCATAGAACTACAAAGAAATTCTCACACCATGAAAATAACACAACTAATGGATTCTCAGACCATGAAAATGAACACAGGAAACAATTATCAATAAATAAGATATAAAAACATTAGTGGATAATCTAAGGTCAAGAGGCTGAACTTTCATTTTCCATTCCCCAACCTTTTCTTTTATTTTACTTTTTTTATTCATTTAACTCTTTGTTGTTGTTTTCTTTCATCTCTAAAATAAATTTGTTTCTTTCCACTCTTGTGTTTTCTTTGATCTCTAAAATTTGCATTATACTTTTTATTTTACTACCCTCTTTTTTATTTCCTACCCTGGTTCATTGAAAAATTGCTCTTAGAAACTAAATCTTACAATCAACCTTTACTTATCACCCATATTCTTCATGCTCACCATTAGTGTTCTTCAAAATACTAATGGAAAATGAGCTACACCATTAACATTCCTCAAAATACTAATGGAGAATGAGCTATTGAAGAAAATCCATAGAACTACAAAACAATTTTCACACCATGAAAATAACACAATGAGATGGATTCTCACACCATGAAAATATCAATAAATAAAATATAAATCATAAAACTACAAAGCAATTCTCACACCATGAAAATAACACAACAAGATGGATTCTCACACCATGAAAATGGACACAGGAAGCCATTATCAATAAATAATATATAAAAACATTAGTGGATAATCTGAAGGCCAAGAGGCTGAACTTTCATTTTCCATTCCCTAACCTTTTCTTTTCTTTTATTTTTTTATTCATTTAACTCTTTGTTATTTAACTCTTTGTTGTTTTTTTCTTTCATCTCTAAAATAAATTTGTCTTTTCCCACTATTGTGTTTTCTTTGATCGATAAAGTTTCATTTTCCATTCCCTAACTTTTTCTTTTATTTTACTTTTTTTATTCATTTAATTCTTTGTAGTTTTTTTCTTTCATCTCTAAAATATGTCTTTTTCCACTCTTGTGTTTTCTTTGATCTGTAAAATTTGTATTATACTTTTTATTTTCCTACCCTCTTTTTTATTTCCTACCCTGGTTTATTGAAAAATTGCTCTTAGACACTAAATCTTCCAATCAGCCTTTACTTATCACCCATATTCTTCATGCTCACCATGAGCTAACGCGGATCCGTATGCATTTCAATGGTCTTTTCTCTTTGTGCCTTCAGAAATGGAACGCTGACACATTAATGAATTGAGTTCCTGTAACACAATGAGTATATGACTCGTTTCTTCCCAGGTTTGCTATTTCATTTTGAAAACATTTGAAGAGAATTGAAAAAAAGGGGAGAATTCTTCATATTTAACTCATCTTTTTGAATAAGTATGATATAGTGAATCATATTAACAAAAGTAAAGAAGAAACAACACCGTTGGAAAAAAAATCGTATCCTTGAAAGATTGTTCAAAAAAATCTAAAAGTTGTAAAATGGTTTAATTAATATTATTTTTATGGTAGTGTGAAAAATATGGAATAATTAAAAATTTATGAAAATTTACAATTTAAATATTTAAATGATTGAGGAAATGAGATGTTTTATATAAAGTTTATTATATTTAAAAGTTGTCAAATAGTTTTAGTGGATATTAATCATTATTACTATAAAAAATTATACATTAAAAATATATTTTAAACAAACTTATTTATTAAAGAGAAAATGAATAAGCTAATCTATTTGGATCATGATCTAAACAAAAGAGTTTTGAACCTCATAATTTTTTATACAAAAAAATAGTTGGACATGTTAGCAATAGTAAAGGAAGAACTAAAAAATAAATCACAAATTGAAACAACTTACATCCTAGAAGCAAAGAGGTTGGGAAAAATAATAATGGAACATAAAGATACTTTAATCCTGTTCAAAGCAAGTTGTAATGACCATAAACAACATATTCAATAAATATTAAAGCTTAAAAGGTTTAGCGATATTTATAAATGAATCTACCTCATTCCAAAAAAAAAAAAAGTAAAAGAAGCTAGAAAGGAAGGAAGGAAAATGTACAATAATGGACAATAATTAGAAACCTAAAATATTTTGTTAGGGATAGAGACCAAAATTATAATAATAATAAATAAGAATTAAAACACATAAATAAAATTTTAAAAAATTTCAGATAATCCCTTAGATGATCTAATACACAAGAACATTAATCATCATCGTTATTAAAATATCTTTAAATATTTTATTAATAAAATATCTTAAACTTAAATTTGAGTAAATCAAAATTAAATCATTAATATTAAAATATCTTTAAATATTTTATTAATAAAATATCTTAAACTTAAATTTGAATAAATTAAAATTAAAACTTAGAGTTTTAATGGAGAAAATGTGAACAAAGAAAAAAAAAAATATTTGTTAATTAATAATATAATACAATATAATGCTGCACTGGTCATTTTCATATATTTTAATTTTCTTAATAAATTAAATTTTCATTTTAATATTTAGTTTGAGTGAAATTTTAATATTTTTTTTAATATTTTAACATGTGTTTCGTCCTAAAAGGTTACAAGTTCAAAGTAAGGTATGTATACCTCTATAATATAACTAGACTCACTAGGTCTCATACACCAATTTGATGTTTAACTAGGCTGTAATCTTAAAAATAGATTATTATTATTATAATAAAATAAATAATTTTTTTTTTCTAAATTTTAAAGATTTGAATTTTAAATTATTTTCCACTATAAAAACTTTTTATAAAATTCAAATTTAATAATTAATCATGACTTCTCACAAAATTCTAAACCATTGAAAAATTTCGAACCAATAGATTTATTTTCTCATTAAGTAACTCCATGACACAATTATAACGTGAAAAACAATTTAAATTACTCGATAATACAGTTATGGAGTAAACAAATAGAAGCGTTTCCAAGGAAACTACGAATGCGATGTGCAAAACACAGAAGAATTATTCCTTCGCAAAGCACGAATCCATTGCACATATCCATTACACGTGAACTCAGCGAAGACTTTCACACTAAAGTTAAAGTTAAAGCAAAATGCAAGCTGTTTAAAAAATAAAAAACCTAAATCACGTTCCAAAAGACAAAGATCCA
>ML794747.1:488805-536079 GCA_009831015.1 Picea engelmannii | reverse complement strand
CTTTATCTATTTTTATTATATTTTTCACTGTTACTATTTTTTCAGTCAAGCTTAAAAATACATATAATTTTTCCTTTTCATGAAAAGTTTAAACTACATTCCAATCATATACAACAAGATATATACAGGTTTGAACTACATTCCAATCATATACAAGATATATACAGTCGTTGAGATATATACAGTTTGATCTAAATTTATGTCAGATCCATCAATACAAATTTGTCATGAACATTCTGTTTGATGTTTAAGATGTGCATTGTATATCTAACCCTTCTATTTTTATTATATTTTTCACTTTGAGTAAAACTTAAAAATCTTAATAATTTTTTCTTTTCATGAAAGGTTTGAACTACATTCTAATTATATACAAGATCTATACAGGCGTTGTAATTTTTTCTTTTGCTGAAAGGTTTGAACTACATTCCAATCATATACAAGATATATACAGTCGTTCGGTTAGATTTAAAAGTATGTTAGATTTAAAGGTATGTTAGATTTAAAAATATGTTAGATCTGAAGATATATATAGCAGTATATAAAACATCAAATACTTTAATACAGAGTACATATTGTTTAGCCAACATTATGATGTAAACTAATATAAAAAATAAGTGTTGTAACTTTTTTTATGAAAGGTTTGAACTACATTCCAATCATATACAAGATATATACAGTAGTTGAGATATATACTGTTAGATTTAAGGTATGTTAGATTTAAAGGCATGTTAGATTTAAAGGCATGTTAGATCTGAACATGTTAGATTTAAGGTATGTTAGATTTAAAGGCATGTTAGATCTGAACATGTATATCCCAGTATATAAAACATCAAATACAGAGTACATATTGTTTAGCCAACATTATAATGTAAACTAATATAAAAATAAAGATAAATTCATTGTTGGAAAGATTTCTGAAAGTTCTCTAATAACCCTTTAAAAAACACATAAGTCAGTTTATACACTGTATATATATAGTCATCAGAATTAATCACTCGGTGGTGTAGCATGAATATGAAATATCAGATATAGACAAACAAAGAAGCATGAATATGAAATATCAGACAGACAAACAAAGAAGGAGGAAAATCACTCGGTGGTGTAGCATGAATATGAAATATCAGATATAGACAAACAAAGAAGCATGAATATGAAATATCAGACAGACAAACAAAGAAGGAGGAATGCAAGACAATATCTGCTTCCGATGCCAAGATTTATGTTAACACTGAGTGTCGATCATCTCAGTCAAATAATATCAAAAAGTACAAAACTTTCATAGATTCCACATATGAATATAGCTAGCAAAAATATGAAATATGAATAAAGAGGAATATGAAATATGAATAAAGAGGAGAATGCCTGGCCTTCCCTGCATGCCTGCTACCTAGTTGTCTACTGTGTTTTGCCTTTGAAACCGTGAATAATCGAAACCTAACTTCCTTATATATGTATTTAGAGAGCAGAAAGACAAAGGGATTACAATAGAGCTACATTAGAGCTAGTAAGTCCGTCCACTTCTATGGATTCGACTCATCGTTCCATCAACGTAAATTCCATGAAAAGAAACCTCCGAATCGCCTTGAACGAAACCCTGAAGACACAACAATCCAAATTCCAACGGTTTCCAACTGCCCACATATTGCTTTCCGCCAAGGGAAGGGTTTATCCCTACGAGAACGCTTTATGTATTCTCTCTTCTCAGACCTCTTGCGAATGGATATCAAAGCTCTGCGGTCGGATCTGCTGCTGGGATCCCTACCGATCTTAAATAATGAATCCGCCAAAGAAGCCTAATGCTGTAACCCTAAACTGAACAGGCCTCTACAGGGGAATCTGCATCTCCGGTGTTCATCTAAAGGGCCCTGAACAACGACGGAAATTGAGTGGGGAATAAAACTGTATAATAAAAGCAGGATCGGGCGAAGCTCGCACGCGTATACACAAGATGCATCCATCGATCCATCCCTTTAAGGATACAAAACAAAATGACAGGAGGGCCACTGGGCCACCGAACAGATCGATGAAAGCAAGCGACTTTTGTGTGTACGTCAAGAACAGTCCCAATACAAGGGTTCCACACCATCACCACCTTCTAGAATTGGATGACTGATTACGTATCTGAATCCGAAACCTACAGCAACCTGTGTGTTGTGTTGTAAAGAAGTATCGACATGACGTGAATGCTACTTGTTTGGATTCTGTCCTTTTCCTGTTTGAAAATACGAGTTTTATGGTCCGAGAAGCCACGAAGGGGGCGGCTGAATCGATGATGTACTGCGCCCTCGTCCCACATGTCGACAGCGAGCCGCCACGACGACGCTTGCTCTACATTGTGCGTGTGGCACCTGCCTATTCGGTTGTGCTTTGCTTATACATGTTGCCACTGAGTAAGTTAGTCAGGTAGTGGGATCAAATTCATATCAAAGCTCTGTAGCCTGGATTCATATTTCATTCAGAAGGATTCGCTAGTACGATGTAAAGCTTCTATTTTTTGGTTTAGCTTTTAAATTAGGGTTTGTAGATAGCCGACTTGTTTAAATTCTAAAAATTGTTTGTATGTCAAGTATACTCAGATCAGCAAGCTTTCATTTGAGGATTAATTCTGCTAATGAATCCTTACTGGAATTAGAAAAGTTGATGACAAAAATAACACCATCCTAAAAATACCTTCCAAAAATTAATAACAATATTTTATTTTAAAAAATTATTAATGATTAACAATTTTTTGTAATAAAATATTATTGAAATATTAAATATACCTTTCTATATCATATATATATATGTTTCAAATTTTTTTAACATAATTTAAAGACAAAGTTAAAATAGTATTATGATTAAAAAGGTAAAACCAACATGCTATCTAAACATATTAATATAGTGAAAACAAAAATGTGTTTTTTAACATAGTTTAAAGACAAAGTTAAACTAGTATTATGATTAAAAAGGTAAAACCAACATGCTATATAAACATATTAATATAGTGAAAACACAAATGTGTTAAAATAGAAAGGAAGAGAAGTTTCTACACTTATCATAGTTAGTTCTTGAAAGATTTTGGAGAAAAATTTGGATTGGTAAAACTATATAAAATAATATGATTTTCCTTGAAGGAGTGGACCTCCTACTTCAAAACTATTTATGAATCCTTATTGTTGTGACATTCCAAAAGTTTATATAGAGGATGAGGTATTTTCTATAAAAGATATAAAGTTTGGGTTTAAATGGTTCACAAAAGGGAAAGCTAAGGACATTGAAGGCTACCAAGCTGAAATCTTGAAAATTGGAGGGCCTATCCTCATCCCTCACATACACAGGGTTTTCATTTTTGCAATCAAGTAGAGATACCCTAAACCCTAGACTCAGAACCTCATTGTTCCTATCTTTAAAAGTGGGGATAAAAGTAATTCCTCAAATTACAGGACCATTATGATTAGCCCCATCTTAGCCAAGCTATACGAACGTATTCTAGAAAAGAAGATCAACACATGGCTTGAAAACCACAGAAAAAAAAGCTAAAGGACCAGACGACTTTAGAGGCTATCATTCAATTCTGGACCATCTTGTTACGCTTAGGATCATTGCAAAAGAGTGTCACAATAATAAAACTGATCTCCTTTGTTGTTTTGTTGATTTTATAATAGCTTTTGACATAGTTCCCATGACTAATCTTTGGAATAGATTAGAAGAGATCAAAGTTACTTCCAAACTTAGAGCTATTGTCGTAAGGATTTATGAGAGTGTTATTTCCAAGTTTATGAAAATTGAGGGCTGATCGGAAGAAATTAATTGTAATATAGGAGTCAAATAAGGTTGTCCCTTGTCCCCTACCCTCTTTGGTATATGCATTGATAAGTTAGAATATTGGTTGGAAGATGTTGATTGCATTGGCTCGACTCTCACTAGTACAACAATCATGCTTCTTATTTATGATGATGGTATTTTTATTATGGTAAGGAATTCATATGACCTCGGTAAGCATCCAAGAATCCTCAAGGACTTCTACTCTAGTATGGGTGTGACTGTGAACACTGACAAAACGAATGCTATGATGATCAAATCCAAAAATAACACCTATGACACTTTTGTGTATGCCAACAATATCTTGGAGGAATTACCTTCATACAAATATATTGGAATAGATATTCATCAGAAGTTCAATTGGAACTATATTGTTGAGAAAATGATAAATGGAGGGTGGAGAGTTTATTATGGACTTGAAAACAAGTGTAAACTAGAAAAACTTTGGTTGTGAGATTTAAGGAAAAAAATCCTCTTTGATGCTCTAATCACTCCTATTATAGTATATGGATGTGAAGTTTGGAGATGCATTATCTCTAGAGAATCCTGCAGAAAGATAGATTTGATTCAAAATAATTTTATAACTTATAATCTCAAAATTAAAGCCAATATACCCTATCCTGTCCTCCTCATAGAAGCGAGCCTTCCCCCATTGAGTGCAAAATCATGACTAGGTACTTAATAGACAAGAATAAGATAAACAACAAGGATCATAAGAGGCTCCCCAAAATTGCTTCAAATTCCAACCAAAACCACCAGTGGCTCAAGCGAGGGTGGCTTCAAGATGCCAAGTCTTGGCTAAATCATTGCGGAATAATGGAAGATGTGATTCTGCATAATATAGATAATATTAAAATATTATTACATCTAAATTTAAAGAGTATCTATGGTGTAATAAAGAATTAGAAGATAAAAGGAAGCTAAGATACTGCAAGGAGGTGGTTAACCCTAATCTAGAAGACCAAAAATATCTCTTAGTATTGACTAGAGCAAAGAAGAAAATCAACATTTATAAAATACGAATGAACTCCCACGAGCTACATAGTGAAATTGTGCGTTGGAAAATTCTCAAAACACCATGGGACTTAAGAATCTATCATCTTTGCAATACTAAGCAAGTTGAATATGAAAAGAACTTTCTCCTAGAGTACCCTCCTTATACGCAAATTAAATCACAATTTCAAAATATTGGTCACAATACTGACATTCCTAATATCCTAAGTCAACAAAAATATGGTGATCTTGGAATGCTTCTCTCAATGTTTTTTTAGCACATGTGTAAGATTCTAAAGAAATATAAATAATCTCTTTCCTTTCTTAAGGTCCAATATACCAATTGTGGTCTAAATGGGCAGTAATCATCATCATTATAGCTTAACATAATAAATTTATTGATATATAATTAATTAAAAAATATTGTTATTGTAAAATTTGAACAAATGTATTAATAATTAAATTAACATTGAAATTATTTACAATATTATATTGTAATATTGTAAATTCTATATAATTAAGGAGTATGGTGTCGAAAGGACCGATCAAAAGAGGGTTGAAGTTTGGTGGAGGGATTTCATCAACCACTTCAATCTCTACACTCTCACTCTCCTAAGAACCTAATAAACTCCTCTCTGACTCTATTGGGTCAATGTCATTCATAGTGGACAAAAACCTTCTCCTAAATAGTGGTGGTTCTTCCTCCTTAGGAGAAAGTTTGCATTCTCTATGTGACGGTCGAGGAATTCAATCATCTGTAGTGAATAAATGTATTTTAACCAATAAAAAATAAACCTATTCTCGACTAGACATGGAACCAAGGAGAACACCCCTATAAAATCTAAGATATCAACATGAAAACTAATAGATAAAGGGGACCTTTTGAAAACCAACCCTTGGGGGATGTCAAGTATCAAGACTTGGATATCAAAGGTGTGAGGGATAGTTATGGTAAATCACATGTAATAACCATTAACTGTGAGAGTACCCTTCTGAAGATGGGCACCCTGCAATGACACTGAAACAAAATTTCAATGTATGCCTCGGGTCCCATAAGTTATTCCCACCTACAATCAACCTATGTGAATCCCTATGAATGGCCATGAATGATACCACTTCACAATCGATAGCTTGTCCAAACAATCATGGGTCAAGACTACACATATGGGAAGGGAAACTAAGCCCAAAGTTTGTTGCGTTGTTATATTCTTTACATCGACATTCAAAGTCGAGGTGGATTGATGACAAGTTGAAGGTCTAGGTGAGTTGACCAGGTAAAGTCGAAGTCGAAGGTCGAGGTGGTTCAACATGGTAAAGACATCGACAACAAGTCAAAGAGGTCAAATGACAAGAGGTCGATAGGCAGGCATGTGAAAACTGATTGAAGACCGAATGAAGAACAACTGGTAGTTGATGGTAATCTGACTTGGTAGTCGACTGTAACATAATCCCAATATTCGCGGGATTTGTAGCCAATGATCTGCATGGATCTGTAACCATTTTTGGGTGCCTTTTCTTTAGGGTTTTTCCTTTTGTAAATAATATAAAGAAGGCATGTTCTAATCAATCTTTAGATGATGAGTGGCTAATTTCCAAGAGTATGTAATTGTAGAGGTTGTTGGTCATGTAGATGTAAGTTGAATTGGATACAGGGTTGTTCTTGTGTAAGCAAGAGGGTATGATGTCGATTTTGTCTTAGGTGTGGACCAAGGTTAGACATGTAACCTCTTATTCTGAATGAATAGGAGAACAAGAAAGCATAACACTCAAGGAAATCTAGTTTTCGTGGTGGGTTTCTAGGGTAAAATCTGTGTACTGTGTGTTTTCTTTGTCATTTACTTTCTTGTTTAAGATAAATCTTTCTTCCTCTTTTCTGCTAGCTTTAGCGTGGAAGTGCGTCTCATTTCCTAACATGTGGTATCAGAGCTTGGTTTAACAACCTTGGATCTGAGTTAAAACCTAGGTTCAGTGAGAGTCTTAAGGTAGAAATATTTAAATAATTGTGTTAAAGAATGGTGAGCAACTCAAGAATAGAGATAGAAAAATTCAATGGACATAATTTTGAGCTTTAGAAACATAAAATTGAAGATCTCCTTGTAGATCGAGAAAAATGGAAAATGATCTGTATAGGTACCATGTTGATAGGTATTTCGACAAAAGAATGGGAGAAACTCGAGGGAAGAGAAATGAGTACTATTCGACTTTGTCTTGTAGATTCGGTACTACTGAATGTCTCAGGTGAAGATTCGACCAAGAAACTGTGGGACAAGTTGGGGAACTTATATTAGTCTAAATACTTGGTAAATAAGTTGTTTCTCAGAAAGAAATTGTATCTTCTAAGGATGAGTGATGATAGTTCAGTGACTGAGAATTTAAATGCATTTAATACCATTATAATACTATTATATTTTGTGGATATTAAAATCACTAAGGAGGAGAAATGTATTAGCATATTATGTTCTTTTCCATACTCTTTGGATAACTTAGTCATGGATATAGGGAGTAATATAACCACATTAGCACTAGAATATGTGGTTGCATCTCCATTGTCAGAATAAATGAGAAGGAAGAACATGGAAGGATCGACCAAACAAGCTTTCGTGGTGAGAGGTCAACCGATCGACAAAGATAAAGGAAAATTATTCGATAGAAAGTATAAATTGAAGGGTAGATATAAATCCATGGTTCAATCGACAAGAAGATGCTAGAAGTTTGGTAAAGTTGGGCATTGCAAAAGATAATACAAGTCGAAGGAAATGGATGTCAGTACAAGATCCAACAATAAGTAGTCAAATGAGAGAAAGATGACTCCAGATAAGGGAGGCAATGTGTACCTGGCATCAACCAGTACATAGTCAGATCAAGATGTTTGGTTGATCAACTCAGGAGCATCCTATTAGATGACACCACATAAAGAATGGTTCTGCAAATATGAAAAATATGAAGGAGGATAAGTGTTCTTGGGGGATGAATTGACAACCAAAATTGTCGGACGACGAAGAGTTTGAGTGATACTGTAGGATGGGAGGAGTATAACCCTTCTAGGTTTGCTACATATTTCAAGTTTTTTAAGAAACTTGATATATGTCAGCAAGATGAGTGATGTAGGAGTGCACACTCTATTTCAGAAGGATTTGAGCAAGATGGTTAGAGGTGCAATGGTCTTAATGAAACTCGGTTGGATGAAATAACATCATTGTTCATGAAGTGAGTTCAAATTCGACTTGACTTGACTTGACTCAGGCTGATTCTATTCAAACCGACTATTATATAAAAAAATTCCACACTCCATGCATATTAATTTGATGGGCTTTGATTTCCCTCTGCAAACTCAAATTCCATGCTTTGCTCATTCTAGAGTCAAAAATTCAAAATGTTGTACATATACATGGGCAATAGTTAGACAACTCGCATATACATAAGTTTCTCCATTACATCCCACGTAGATTGGGTTTTGTGCTAAAACATTAAAAAATATGTCGGGTTTTCATGCCATGTCACGAGATCCATGATCCTTGACCTTCAATATACTAGAAATGCTCTGACCCGACCCTTCAATTCCATTTGCAGGCTATAAATTGAGCCATATACAATCCTTTAAGGGATTCAAGATTGAGATAAAACACACTCTGGAGAAATTTCACTTCAAATCAAGTCTACATCCCTTTGTCCTTGAAATTCTGAAATTCTTTTGTTTATCCCCAAAGTCTTCCTATATTGAGAAGGAGAAACTCAATTACTGCTACTACTTGTGATCTTTCCTTCGTGGAGGATTGAAGTGGTGAAGGCCCAGGTGAAGGCCTAGGTGAAGGGAATTGGTTTCTTGGTTATGATATGTACCATTATAGAAGTTTGTCATGTATGTACTTATGTTGATTACATTAATAGAAATAATCTTTTCTCATCCAATTATATGTTGCAAATATTTGTATTATTTTCCATGGGAATATTCGTTATACATGTTAGTGGATTATCCTATTTTATATGCTAACTCTTTATGCAATTTCCATATGCTTATGTATCTTGGTTGTTGAGAACAACTTGCAGGAATCAAGTGTTGGATCATGAGCTCAGTCATGGTCTTGTTCGGATGTCTAAACGAGGTAGGCTTCTATCCTTCCTTTGTTAGCATTTCCATTTGTCTAGAATACTTGATATTAGAGTTGATTTATGGGTGTCGTTCCATCTGTTGTGGTTTACCCCAAGCCATAGAGAGATTTTCCTCATAACATAATTGGCCACTCCACCGGGGATATCTCCCTTTTGGGGTATTTAGTGATTTTTCTCTCTGTTTGCTTGAGTTTTTGTGTCACTTGTTTCTTGAAAACCTATATTTTTCTTTGTATCTGAGTTTCTTGGCCTAACCCTTACCTAGTCACTGTCTTATTTGGCATACATAGTTTTTCCTTGGTAGTTGCATACATATGCTTGTTGTTTGTGCTTAGGGAGCGTACATACGCTTTTGTTCCTTGAACAAATGCATTATTTTCTAAGTCCTTTTGGCTATGTTTAGTGTTTGTTGGGTGAGTTTTGTTGGTTGTTGAGACTTCTTGGGTCCATGTCCTTACTATTGAGTTCCTACAGAGTGATAAAAAACTGTGTCATTGTTGAATTCTTTGGGAGAACCTCTTTCTTGTCATCTTTCTCATTTGTTGTCCTTGCTTTCTGGTATAGGTAGTCACTTATTGACATCCTTCTTGGCTTGTCTTCCTTTGCTTCCAGTAGTTTATTTCTAAGAGGTTGTTTATTCAATCCTTGCATTTTCATTTCATTATATTTAAAATACAAAAAAATTACTTTGTTGCATTTTATTTAGAGATTTTTCTCTTTTGTCTGCATTACATTAGTTTTGGCATGATAGGAAAATTTTCACTTCATTAGAATTGAAGAGATTGCATCCCGAGAACAACATTTAGAAGCATACCATTTCTTTGAAAAATCAAGACTAGTACTTAGCAGTGTTTTTACATTTTCTTCTTCTTTATATATGCTAAGTCATAACATGATCATTTTCATGATCGCACCTCTTGAGTAAGCAGAAGCTACTAAAATTAATGTTGAATAATTAAAATTGGTTAGAAATGATTTTATTTTTCAGCGTGCACAAACAAGCTTAGGATCTAGGGTCTTTGAATAGGATTTCATGAGTAAAATTCTCCTAGTCTATCAAACTCAACCTATGTTTCTGACTAGGGAGTGGTGAAACTCATTATATAATTGGTGTCCTTGGGAGGATATGCTCACATCGGAGTTAACCATGAGGTCACGCGAAGTTGGTTGTAGAGATAGACCTTGAATACCTTCCTAGTGTCAAAGATATTTAGGGGTTTCTATTCGTATTTGGGGGTTTTTCTAGTACCTTTACCTCCTTAATAGGCGGTTCTTTCTAGACTTCAGGCTTTGATACCCTTCCCATACAATGGACCAAACCTGCAATTTTTCTCCCAAGCATTGGTTATACCATGGTGACCATAGTTGCTTGACCAAGGTATCCACACAGGTTGCTTACAGGGGTTATTCTATAGGTACTCTGAGTTAGATAGGGATAGAACACCACATATGTAACAACCCAAGGCCGAGCCCCTATGAAATGTAATGATGTTTGCAGGCTAGTGAGCCAAGTAATTATAAGTTGGTAGGATTATGTGTTTATTAGGCCGAAGAGCCTAGATGCTAAGGTTAGTGGGCCTGATTTTTGCATATGTAATTATACATATTATAAATAAATAAATACATCACTGCGTGTAGACCAACCACAAAGAAAACGTTATGGGGGACTAAGCTCCACTAGGTAGGGAAAGGAATGGGGATGAGAGTCTAGGAAATTGGGGCTAAGATTGAGGGCTTAACCCAAGTGGATATTAGAATGTATTCCTGAAAAGTACTAAAGTTGGGAAAATAAACCCATTTATCCTAAGTTCCTTTGAGAAGAGGAACAAACTCCAAGTGGAGAGGAGCGTGCTCTTGGAGAGCCAAGTATCACCCAGGATGCATGCATATTTATGTGGGAAGTTCCACCTTTTTTAGGGTTTCACGAACCATTCTAACCATCTTGCAGAGGAGTTCGCTCTGACCATTGCATCCCTCTCACGATTCTGCAAGTTGACCATTCTCACCATTTTTTCCTTGCTCATTATCAATATTCTGACTAGTGTGGACATTTAGTTTTTTGCGAGTCCATCCTTAGCATGCTAGACATCTCCTATGAAGTTCATGCACGCACTAAGAAATTACCCATCAATAATCGTTTCCTCCTTTGTGAACCTCTGTAAATTGTTGAGTCGTTCCCTTGCCTTACCCGATTGTTGGTGGTCGTAGATTGAAGAGGTGGGTTGTCAGGCCCGTCGTTGAAGAGACAAGTTGTCAAGCACATGGTTGAAGAGGTGGGTTATTAGGCCCATGGTTGAAGAGGTGGGTTTTCAGGCCCATGGTTGAAGAGGCGGGTTGTCAGGCCCGTGGTTGAAGAGGCAGTTTGTCAGGCCTGTGAGAAACTCTCTTCAGGTGACAGAGTTTACTAGGAAGTGATTTCTCCTGGAGGGAGTCTAGTACCAGCTATGGAGCTCTAAGAATTCCTGATCTGACATGTTGTTGAAGCCATGAAAGGGAAGTGGAGTAGTCGATGGACTGTGGAACAATGAAGGTGCATATTCTTGGGGTGAGATAGGCATGTGGGCAATGAGAGTCTGTGAGCAGTGGGCGTAAATAGGCTCCAAGGAGAGAATCCTTCCAATTGTATAGTGCAGTTTCCCATAGCCTTAGCCTAGGTCTAGGATCCCTTTTCCCTGGGTGGATTTTAGTTCTAGCTCGGGGGTGACCCATTGTTGAGCGTGATGAGCAGCGTGGTCTAAGGTTGGGAGGTTCATGGAAGGTATGCATATTGTTGGTGGTCATTTGTTAAAATATAAGTACCAAATCTTTGTTCTCTATATGATGTATCTTGAAATTAAGTTATAATGTTGTTAGAATTGACTGTGTATAATTTATGTATGTTTTAATGTTATTTCCACACGAATAGTGTATGAACAAAATGCTATAGTTGTTAAGTTGCATTAGATAGATATGCATGCATATAAAGTCAAAAAATTGTATTAGAGCACCAAAAATAAAGATACAGTGGTTAGGTACCATTACCCGGTAAGGGTTGGTGGTTGGGGACATCACAAATTGGTATTAGAGCCATGGTTTCAGCATTGAGCCTGGATGGTCCATGTTAGTGGAAGTTGAAGAAATTTTTTTAGAAAAGAATTGTTGTCTACATGGAAAAAATTCAAGTTCAAAGCCCATGGTTCTACTCGAAACTTGGATGGGCCATGAACGAGAAATTCAGAGTAAAAAGTCTAGAGAATTTTGATGTACAAAGTGCCAGAAGGGCATTGAAAGAACACTTGGATTGTGTTCGGAAACAAAGGAGGTGTAACAAGTTTGAGAAATGGTCACAAAGAAAGAAATCACAACATTCGTGGTGTTGGGCCATAGGATATGTTCTGGACAAGGAGGATCCTTCACAACCATCAGATCTGGAGGAAGGTTCAGGAGGGTTAAACTGCAAGTCCTTCGAAATTCACGACTTCTTCAAGTTTTACAGATTATAAGAGAATAAAGGGCTGAAGCCTGAAGTTCCGGAGTCCCAAAAAACATCTACACCGTAGATCTGGAGGGGGAAAAGTATTGACCATCAGATCGGATGAAGATAGATCAGATCCATCAGATCTACACGTAAGTGGTTCTGTGTCGTAGATATCACAGCGGTTCGTAACTTCAGAGTTCGGTGGTAGGGAGAATTGGGGTGTGTTGGTTCACAAACCATCGAAGTCGAAGTCCCTAATCAAAAGAGTAGAAGTGGCATGGAATAATGACGTCGTCAGTGGTGACATGTACCTTTTCTATACATGCCATGTGCGACCACCTCAGTTGGTGACAATTTTACTATGTGGACCCCAGAGGGTAAGGAAGTTTGAGAGCTCGTCGTTCAGGAGAAATGACATATGCTAAGGTGAAATCTCTCAAAGCCCAAAGTCTTGAAATGATGTGGCTTTCTAACACCACTAGGGATGATGTGGACACATGGGATGTGTGCCACGTGTCAGTGAATTAAGAACCTTTGTAAGAAATAAATGCAGTTAGAACATGACATATGTCACCTTCTTGGTTGGACCATGTGTTGGCTTAGTGTACCCTACCACATGGCACTCTTGGTGGTGGCACAAGGTAGTTAAAGTTGGAGAAAAAGTTAGCTATATCAGGGTTGTATTAACTTTGATCACGATCTATCAAGATCAATGGTCAGGAGGCATTGCGGAGATCGAAGTTCTGGGACAGATAATTCTACAGGGCATTCCTACAATCCAAACCACGGTTTCCCAGAAGGGGTATGTGTCAGTGTGGGGACAATTGCAGAATGATCGAAGAGTTACTCCAAAAAATCCGATCCATGTCCCTACAGTTTGAAAAGTATAAAGTTTGATGTGATGTTTTTCAGTATTTATTAGTTCAAGAACAAAAAACCGTGGGCCCAAGTGGACGCGTGGTGTCAGATCGTGAAGTCTGGAGACTTGAAACTCCAGAAGAAATGGATCGTGATGGAATGGGAGGAAGAAACCTTGAAGTTCCATAACGCTGAAATAAAGTGATGTGATGACATCACTGGGGTGATGTGGAAATATTTGGAGATTCGCAGTTCAGTAGTTTTGTGGTGTGCATATGTAAAATCTGTTGAAGCCTGAAGCTCCAAAGTATTAGAGCCTTAAATCCCTGGAGCTCGAAGTTTCAAGGCTCCGGAGAAGCACCCAAATCTTAAGCGTTGGGTCTCATCCATGGTTATATGCGAACCAAGGGCTAAAGAAAAAGGGGCTGGCACCTGAAATTTGTTACAGAATAGAACTGGGCTTAGATATAGAAGCTCGAGGGGTTATTGATCGACCAAGATTGGCAGAAAATGAAATCTGATATTGTTTTTGGTTGAATCATATTGGTTTATTCTGGAAAATTATTAAAGTTTGATAGCTTAACAAAACTCGGTTGATTGCACATTTTTCAGATTTAACGATTGTCAAAACTGAAGCGAATTGTCGCATAGTGTGGAGAAATGGGGAAGGCACAGGGTGCTTACAGTTAAGAAAATGAAGTTAGCAGAATGCATGTCCATTTAGGAGTTGAAGGATTGAACTCCAATGGGCATGGAGAAGAAATATATAAAGACATGGGCATGATGAAAATCATTGAAAAGTTACAGAAAGATGAAAGAGTTCTTTGAACTCAAACTGGGCAGCATGACTATTGACAAATATGAAAGGAGATTCTTAGAGTTGTTGAAGTATGTCTCCTTCATCAAGTATGAGACAATGAATATTCAAAGGTACCTAAGTGGGTTTTCATATTTCATTAGTGATAAAATCCAATATGATGATCCCAAGAATCTGGAAGAAACTATAACGAGAGAAAAATGCTTATATGATCAACAAAAAGAAAATCCTACTTTCCAGAAGGCTTGGGAGGACAAGAAGAATTTCAAGGAGGAACAAAGGCATAAGGGAAACATGCCTCCATTTTTCAGAAACAGTCCTCAAGGAAATCCATGTTTTAGAGATCATAGAATGGTTGAGGTAGGAGGAAAAAGGTCAAGTAAGGCACCCATTCAATGTTGGGGTTGTAAATGAGACCACAAGTATAGGGATTCTCCTCGCAAAAATGACAAGGTAAGAAGTTTCCACAATGTTCAGCAAGATGAAATAATGGGGGACATGGGGAGAAATATAACAAGGATCTATGTATCCCTAGACAACAATCAAGAAGAGTATTAATTAGATATGATTGAAGTGGAAGATGGCTACTAGAGACAAAATAAAATTCAATGAGATGGTTAAGTCATGTCTTATGGACATGAATGGACTAAGAACAAGTGCAGATTTGAACATCTTTCCTTTAGGATATTATGAATTCCTAACTGGTATGGATTGGTTAGACCAACACCATGCCATATTAGACTATTGTAACAAGGAATTCACTTACCTAGATGAGGAAAGAAAACAGAGAACAATCCAAGGAATTCCTAGGGCTGTGACTATCAGAGAAATTTCAGCAATGCAACTGAAGAAATGCTATAGGAAAGGTTGTCAAATATTTGCATCCCATATGGAGGAAGCATCTAAGGATAAGGTGCCAAATCTAGAGGATCATGTAGTCCTAGAATATTTTGAGGATGT
This sequence comes from Picea engelmannii, assembly GCA_009831015.1. Classification (NCBI taxonomy): domain Eukaryota; kingdom Viridiplantae; phylum Streptophyta; class Pinopsida; order Pinales; family Pinaceae; genus Picea; species Picea engelmannii. The sequence continues at coordinate 521,083 of ML794747.1, read as the reverse complement.
GTTCAAGGAGGTACCAGGACTACCTCCAAAGAGAGATATTGATTTCTCTATTAATTTGATGCATGGAGCAGCTCCAATATCAAAGACTCCTTACAGAATGAGTACACCAGAGATGAAGGAATTGCAAATGCAACTTGAAGAGCTTATGAAGAAGGGGTATATACGCCCAAGTGTGTCACCTTGGGGTGCCCCAGACTTGTTCATGAAGAAGAAATATGGGACATTGATATTGTGCATTGATTTCAAATAGTTGAATAAAGTAACTATAAAGAAGAAGTTTCCTCTACCAAGGATTGATGATCTCATTGATCAATTGAAGGATGCAAGGATATTTTCCAAGATAGATATCAGGTCAGGATACCATCAGGTAAGGATTAAAGAGGAATATATCAGCAATACCTCCTTCAGGACAAGGTACGGTCAGTATGAGTTCATAGTGGTACCATTTGGGTTATCAAATGCACCAGTTGTTTTTATGTGTGTAATGAATGGTGTTCTTCGAGAATATTTAGACAAGTTTGTCATTGTTTTTCTGGATAACATTTTTGTATATTCCAAGTCGAAAGAAGAGCATGAGCATCATTTGAGGATGGTGATGCAAGTGCTAAGAGAACATCAGTTGTATACCAAATTGAGAAATTGCTCATTTTATCAAAACATAATTCACTATTTGGGACATATCATATTTGAAGAAGGGATAACAATGGACCTTGGAAATATTGAGACCATTGAAGTGTTGGGTATGTGTTATATTATTTTCAAGTGTGTGTTTGGGTGCGTCAGATTAGGGTTTTTGTATCTATGGAATACCTAAAAACATTGTATATATATTGTATGGTGAATGGTGAAATTAATACAATGAAGAGTTGAAAGGTTTTCTCCCAGTTAAGGGTTTCCAGTTTAAAACTTACATGTGTTATTAGAGCTTGGTTTTGGCTTCAGAGGGACGCCTTTGTTGTTGAGGGTTTGGCTCGGTCTTGATAGATCAAGTTTATCTTGGGTCTGTGATAAAACTGGGTTTAGTGGGAGATTTTGCAGTGGTTATTCAAGTGTAGAAAGAGGAATGGCGAGATCTTCTAGAATCGAGATAGAGAAGTTAAATGGTAAAAACTTTGAGCTATGGAAGCTCAATATGGAGGACCTTCTTGTAGACAAATAAAAATGGATCGTTGTGGATCCTGGTACATAGCCTACTAGTACCCAACCTACTGGCACACAGTCGACTGGTACACAACCTACTAGTACACAAACTACTAGTACACCACCCACTGGTATGTCGAAGGAAGATTGGGAGAAGTTGGACAAAAGAGCAAGGAGTACTATTCGACACTGCCTAGAAGATTCGATGTTGTTGAATTTCTCAGGAGAATATACAACCAAGGAACTATGGGATAAGTTATGGAATTTGTATCAATCAAAGTCCCTAGTAAACAAGTTGTTTCTTCGAAAGAAGCTGCATCATCTTAGGATGGAAGATGGAGATTCTGTGACAAAACATCTAAATTCCTTTAATACTCTGGTAAGTCAACTTGTCTATGTTAATATTAAGATTGCAGAAGAAGATAAGTGTATTACTTTGTTATGTTCTTTGCTAGACTCTTGGGATAATCTTTTTGTAGCAATTGGTAGTACCACTCAATCTACATTGAAGTATGAGGATGTAGTTTCAACCTTGTTATCTGAAGAGATGAGGTGAAAAATCATGGAAGTTCATATAACAGATGCTTTATTTGTAAGAGGTCATACCCAAGATAGGAATCATGGTAAGTCTTTGGGGGGGAGACCTAAATCTACAGGTATATCTAAGTCTTTAGGAAAATCTTTGAGGAAATGTTGGAAGTGTGGTAAAATAGGGCATTATAAGAAAGATTGCAAGTCTAAGAAGGTTGATAAACCAAAGGGATCTGATAGTACCTCTTCCATAGAGGCAAAAACCTCCATTGAAGAAGGAGGTGATGTTTACCTGGAATCTATAGGTACACATGTAGACCGTGATGTATGGTTGATCGACTAAGGTGCATCATACCATATGACTCCTCACAGGGAGTGGTTCTTTGAATATGAAAAATATGATGGTGGTGATGTATTCCTAGGATATGACTCAACAACCAAAATCATGGGACGTGGAAGGGTTAAGTTGTTGCTAAAAGATGGAAGGATTAGAACTCTCCCTGGGGTTCTGAACATTCCAAAACTAGCCAGGAGACTAATATCTGTAAGCAAGTTGGATGATGTAGGAGTGGATACTGTATTTGGAAATGGAACTTGCAATATGTTACGAGGAGCAATGGTGTTGATGAAGGGAGTTCGCTGTAGAACTCTGTACAAGTTGTTGGGAAGAACTTACACTAATGGGTGTAATAGTTCTTTTGTCCATGAGTAGAAAAATAAAGAAGACAAGACCAATATTGTCCCTGGAAAGAAGACCATGTTGTGGCATCAAAGACTGGGGCATATTGGAGAAGAGGGCTTTCGAACACTACACGGTAAAGGTATGGTTGAAGGTATGTCTAAGTTCACTCTAGATTTTGATTTATGTGAAAATTTCATATATAGTAAATAGAATCGAGTAAGATTCCCATCTTGTGCTACAAGAACAAAGGGGATTTTAGAGTTGATACAAAGTGATGTGTTTGGACATGTGTCTGTTCTATCACTAGGTAAGTCTGTGTATTATGTTTCATTCATAGATGATTTCTCAAGGAACACATTGATTTATTTTCTTAGAAAGAAATCTGAGGTATTTGATAAATTTAAAGAGTTTAAGGCTCTGGTAGAAAATTAGACAGAGAAGAAAATAAAGGTATTGAGAACAGATAATGGTGGAGAATTCTACGTAAATGAATTCGAAGAATTCTGTAAGAAGTGTGGTATAGAAAGGTAGAAGACTACTCCATACACTCCTCAATAGAATGGAGTTGCAGAAAGGATGAACAAGATACTGATGGAAAAATCAAGGATCATGCTCAGCGGTGTCGAGTTAGGACATGAATTTTGGGCAGAGGCAGTGGGTACAACATGTTACCTAGTGAATCGATCACCCTCATCAGCGTTGGATGATAAAACTCCACACGAGGTATGTATTGGAAATAAACCCTCTATTGAACATCTTAGAGTGTTTGGTTGTGATGCTTATGTACATGTTCCAAAGGAAAATATGAGTAAGATGGATAATAAAGCTAAAAAGCATACATTTATTGGTTATAAATATGGGGTGAAAGGTTATAAGATTTGGAACCCAGAAACTAAGAACATTGTTTACAGTTGGGATGTTGTTTTTAGAGAGGTAAAATATGTTTCCAAACAAGAATTGCTACCAAATAAAGAAGAAGAACCTGAGAAAATAGAGCTTGAGTTGGATGATGCAAAATCTGAATCATCTGAAGAAGATGAAGCATAAGAAGAATAAGAACCTCATACCCCAGTATTGAGGAGATCGGTGAGAGAAAGAAGGAAACCAAAAAGGTATAGTCCACCCGATTTTTGTTCCAATTTTGCTTTATCTATTACTGATGATGATCCCAAAACTATCAGGGAAGTAGTGAATTTAAAGGATAATAAACTATGGAAGAAGGCCATGGTAGAAGAAATGGATGAATTGGATAAGAATGAGGCATGGTATATAGTTGTGTTGCCAGCTAGAAGAAAATCTATTGGTAGAAAATGGTTGTTTAAGAAGAAGTTTAATGCATAAGGTAAAGTGGAGAAATACAAACCTCAGCTAGTAGAAAAAGGTTATTCCCAAGTAGAGGGAATTGACTTTGGTGATATTTTTTCTCCTGTTGCCAATTTAACATCTATTAGATTTCTTTTATCTATTGCTTATTCTTTTGATCTTGAAGTGGAACAAATGGATGTGAAGACAACATTCCTACATGGGGATCTAGAAGAAGAAATATACATGAAGCAACCAGGAAGATTTGTAGTGAAGGAAAAGAAAGAGCTGGTCTATAAGATAAATAAGTCACTATATGGTATGAAGAAATCACCTAGGATGTGGTACCAAAAGTTTGACACATACATCCTTGGATTGGGATTTGTGAGAAGCAGAGTTGATCACTGTGTATATTCCAAGTAGGTTGGTAATCACTTCATTTATGTAGTGTTGTATGTTGATGACATGTTGTTGGTAGGAAATAACATGGATGTTATCAAGGAGGTGAAATTGTAGCAATCCTCCAAATATGACATGCAGGATCTCGGTGCTACTAACTTCATTATAGGAATGGAGATTAAAAGAGATCGTGCAAACAAGAAAATCTGGTTGAATTAGAGAAAATATGTTGAGACAATAATGCAAAGGTTTAATATGCATGGAAGTAAATTGGTCAAGGTTCCTATTCCTATAGCTGTAAAGTTATCTGCAGATCAGTGTCCCAAGACACGGAAAGAAGAAGAGGACATGTCCCATGTTTTGTATGCCAGTGCAGTTGGAATTTTGATGTATGAAATGGTTTGTACTAGACCGTACATTGCACATGCAATGGGAGTTTTGAGCAGGTATATGTCAAAACCAAGGAAGGATCATTGGACAACAGTAAAGAGGGTCTTCAAGTATTTGTGTGGAACTACCAATTATGGATTGTGCTACCAAGGAAGACCAGGAGTGGACAGAGTGCTAGACATACATGGATTTGTTGATGCAGACTGGGATGGAGACCTGGATCACAAAAGATCTACAAGTGGGTATGTGTTTAACCTATTTGGAGGAGAAATTAGTTGGATGAGTAAAAGACAGGTTGTAGTGGAACTCTCAACTACAGAAGCTAGATACATGGCAACCACTCATGCAAGCAAGGAAGCAGTATGGTTACAGAGATTGTGTTCAGGTATTGGGTTGGTACAAAAAGCAGTGAGATTATATTATGACAGACAGAGTGAAATATTCCTGGCAAAGAACCCAACTTATAATTCGAAGACAAAGCATATTCTTGTTCAATATCACTTTGTGAGAGACATGGTTGAAGAAAAGAAGGTATTGTTGGAAAAGGTTGACACTTTGAAGAATGTTGCAGATTCATTGACAAAGTCTATGAGAACAAAAAAGTTCTCTTGGTGTAGAGTAACAATGTGCATTGTTGCCCTAGCTTGTTGACTATATAATCCTATGGACCCCTGGATGCAAAGAAAACAACAAATGGGAGAATGTTGGGTATGTGTTATATTATTTGCATGTGTGTGTGTGGGCACGTCAGATTTGACAACTGCATATGATGATCCCTCTATTAGTTACCTTTGTGTTGTGTGCACTAGGCACTTCCTAGGGGGGTCTTAGGGGGGCCCAGGTATGCCCCCCATAGTTACGAGCAATGTTCGGAGCAACGCCCCAAAATTTGTTTTTGGGCATTATTTGTTATTTTTAGCAGATTTTTCTATTTTCAACGATTTTATAAATTAATCCTGGATTAAGGAATTAGAGTTTTGGTATCTATGAAATACCTAAAAACATTGTATGTATATTGTATGGTGAATGGTGAAATTAATACAATGAAGAGTTGAAAGGTTTTCTCCCGATTAAGGGTTTCCGGTTTAAAACTTACATAAAGGATGGAAAACACCTAAGAATGTGAAATAAGTCAGATCCTTCATGGGTCTAGCTGGCTACTACATAAGGTTTATTGCAGGGTTTTCAAGAATATCTCACCCTATCACTTCCTTGCAAAGGAAGGGGAAGAAGTTTCAAGAAAGAGTTTCCATCATGTTGAAGATGCATGTTGTCTACAAACTTCACTTCCATAAAATATAAAGAATGATTAGAGTGATTAGGTGGGTTGTGAGGCCCGTGGTTGAAGAGGCATGTTGTCAGGCCTGTGAGAAACTTTCTCTAGGTGAGAGAGTTTGTTGGGAAGTGATTTCTCCTGGAGGGAGTCTAGTATTGGCTACAGAGCTCTGAGAATTCCTGATCTGGCTTGTTGTTGAAGCCTTGGAAGGTAAGTGGAATAGCCGATGGAATGTGGAACAATGAAGGTGCATATTACCGGGGTGGGATAGGCATGTGCAGAATGAGATTCCATGAGTAGTGGGGGTAAGTAGGCTCCTTGGAGATAATCCTTCCACTTGCACAGTGAAATTTCTCATAGCTTTAGCCTAGGTCTATGATTCCTTTTCCCTGGGTGGATTTTTGTCCCAGGTTAGGGGTGACCCACTGCTAAGTGTGATGAACAGCATGGTATAAGGCTGGGAGGTTCGTGGAAGGTATGCACGTAGTTGGTGGTCACATGTTAAAATATAAGTACCAATTCTTTGTTCTCTATATGATGTATATTGAAATTAAGTTATAATTTTGTTAGAATTGACTCTGTATAATGTATGTATGTTTTAATGTTTTTTCCGCATCAATAATGTATGAACATAATGATATAGTTGTTAATTCACATTAGATAGATATGCATGCATATAAAGTCACAAAATAGTATTAGAGAAGAAAAAAAAATGATACAGTGGTTAGGTAGCGTTACCCAACAAGGGATCGTGGTCAGGGACGTCACAACATAGACTTTATGGAGGATTTTCTCTCTGGAGGAATTTGAACGACTCCATTGTGAATCCCATGAGGGTCTTTATAACTGATTCTATTACCTCCAGTATATTGTTCGGGAGTCTCATCCCCTCTTGGGAGAGGTATACCTTATTTATTTTGGGAGGTCCCTTCAGCCATCTTAACTTCTTTAGTTCGTGAGGTCCCTTGTTGAGAAAAGGATAAATGGAGGGTCGAAATACTACTATGGACCTGGAAACAAGTGTAAACTAGCAGAACTTTGGTTGTGAGATTTATTAAAAAAATCCTCTTTGATGCTCTAATCACTCCTATTATATTATATGGAAGTGAATTTTGTAGACGCATTATCTCTGCAGAATCCAACAGAAAGATAGATAAGGTTCAAAAGAATTTTATAACTTATAATCTCAAAATTAAAGCTAATATACCCTATCATATTCTCCTCATATAAGTGAGCCTTTGCCCCATTAAGTGCTAAATTATGATTAGGTAAGTAATAGACAAGAATAAGATAAACAACAAGGATGATAAGAGGCTCCCCAAAATTTCTTGAAATTCCATCCAAAACCACCAGTGGGTCAAGCGAGGGTGGCATCAAGATGCCAAGTATTGGCTAAATTATTGTGGAATACCTGAAGATGTGATTCTACATAATATAGATAATATTAAAAATATTATTACATATAAATTTAAAGATTATATATGGTGTACTAAAGAATTAGAAAATAAAAGGAAGCTTAGATACTACAAGGAGGTGGTTAACCCTAATCTAGAAGATCAAAAGTATCTCTTAGTCTTGACTAGTGTAAAGAAGAAAAAAAAACATTTATAAAATACGAATGAACTCCCACAAGCTATAGACTTAAACAGTGTGTTGGAAAATTCTCAAAACACCACGGGACAATATATTTCATCACAAGATTTCCCAGAACAAACAAGCAGCATGGTGTGATCATGGTAGTGGTGGAGAAGCTTACTAAAGATGCCCATTTCATTCCTATGAAGACTACTCATAGGGAAACGAATGTTGTTGATATTTATATGAGGGAAGTAGCACACTTTTATGGTGTAACCAAGACAATTGTGTCTGACAGAGACACAAATTTTACTTCAAAGTTATGGAAGGGATTATTCAAAGGGTTCAAAACAAATTTGAACTTCAACAATGCTTATCATCTTGAGTCTGATGGGAAGACGGAGAGGGTGAACCAAGTGATCAAGGACATGCTAAGGATGTATGTGATGGAAAAACCATCTAAATGGGAGGATTATCTACACTTGGTATAATTTTCCTACAACAATGGGTATCAAGCATCACTGAAGATGAGCCTGTTTGAAGCACTTTATGGCAGAAATTTCAACACCCTAGTAAGTTGGGACAACCCAACTGATAGGGCAGTGGTTGGGCCATAGTTTCTCAAGGAAATGGAAGAAAAAATGTTGAAGATTAAGTAGAATTTGAAGGCTGCCCAAGAAAGGAACAAATTTTATGTTGATAAGAACATAACTTACATGGAATTTAAAGTAGGGGATCATGTATTCCTGAGAGTGAAGGCCAACAAAATCTCCCTGAAGTTGGGAAATTGTTCAAATTTGGAAACTCGATATTGTCGGCCATTTGAAATCCTAGAGAGGATTGGTCCAGTAGCATATAGGCTTGCATTGCCTGCATGCATGTCTATACATAATGTATTTCATGTGTCATTTCTTAAGAAATATGTACCTGATGCTAATCATGTTATTGATTGGAATGTGATTCAGGTGGAGAAGAAAAGGGATTTTCAGGTGCATCCATTGCATATACTGGATCGGAAAAGAAATCAACTCCATAATCGATTCATAGGACTTGTAAAGGTCCAATGGACTTGGTACGGTCCGGATGATGTAACATGGGAGCATGAAGATGCTATGTGGGTAGAATACCCACATCTTTTTGAAGATTTTGAAAATCTTGTTGATATTATGTAAATGATTTGTACTGAGGACAGTGCAAAAATAAGGGGAGGGGATTGTAACACCCCAAGGTTGAGCATTTCTAAAATGTAATGATGTTTATAGGCTGGTGAGACAAATAATTATAAGCTGGTAGGATTATGTGTTTATTAAGACAAAGAGCCTAGATGCTAAGGTCAGTGGGCTTGATTTTTGTATATGTAATTATACATATTATTAATAAAAAAAAATGCATCGCTATGTGTAGACCAACCATGAAGAAAGAGTTATGGGGGACTAATATCCACTGGGTAGGAAAAGGAATGGAAATGGGAGGCTAGGAAAGAGGGGCTAAGATTGAGGGCTTAACCCAAGGGAATATTATAATGTATTCCTAAAAATTACTAAAGTTGGGAAAATAAACCCAGTTATCCTAAGTTCCTTTGAGGAGAGGAACAAACTCGAAGTGGAGAGGATTGTGCTCTTGCAGAGCCAAGGGTCACCTAGGATGAATGCATATTTATGTTGGAATTCCCACCTTTATTTGGGGTTCATGCACTATTATGACCACCTTGCAGAGGAGTTATGTCTGACCATTGCATCCCTCTCACGATTCTGCAACATGACCATTATCACCACTTTTTCCTTTCTCTTTCTCAACATTCTAACCAGTGTGGCCATTTAGTTTCCTACGAGTCCATCCTTAGCATGTTGGTAATCCCCTGTGTAGTTCTCACACACACTGAGAAAGTACATGGCCATAATCATTTCCGCCTTCATGAACCACTGTAAATTGTTGAGTAATTCCCTTGCCTTACCCGATTGTTGGTGGTCATGGATTGAATAATTGGGTTTTCAGGTTCGTGGTTGAAGAGGCGGGTTGTCAAGCCCATGGTTGAAGAGGCCGATTGTCAGGCCCATGGTTGAATAGACAGGTTGTCAGGCTCGTGGTTAAATAGGTGGATTGTGAGGCCCGTGGTTGAAGAGGAATGTTGTCAGTCCTATGAGCAACTCTCTCTAGGTGAGAGAGTTTGTTGGGAAGTGATTTCTTCTAGAGGGAGTCTAGTACTGGCTACAGAGCTCTAATAATTCCTTATCTGGCTTGTTGTTGAAGCCCTATATGGGAAGTGGAATAGTCGATGGAATGTGGAATAGTGAAGCTACATATTCCCGGGGTGGGATAAGCATGTGGGGAATGAGGTTCCATAAGTAGTGGGCATAAGTAGGCTCCTTGGAGAGAATCCTTCCAGTTGCACAGTGAAATTTCTCATAACCTTAGCCTAGGTCTATGATTCCTTTTCCCTGGGTGGAGTTTTGTCCCAAGTCAGGGGTGACCCACCACTGAGCATGATGAGCAGTGTGGTATAAGGATGGGAGGTTTGTGGAAGGTATGCACGTAGTTGGTGGTCACATGTTAAAATATAAGTACCAAATCTTTGTTCTCTATATGATGTATCTTGAAATTAAGTTATAACTTTGTTAGAATTAACTTTGTATAATGTTTGCATGTTTTAACGTTTTTTCAGCATCAATAATGTATGAACATAATGCTATAGTTGTTAATTCACATTAGATAGATATGCATGCATATAAAGTCACAAAATAGTACCAGAGAAGCAAAAAAAATGATACAGTGGTTAGGTAACGTTACCCAACAAAGGATGGTGGTCGGGGACGTCACAACATAGACTTTATGGAGGATTTTCTCTCTGGAGGAATTTGAACGAATCCACTGTGAATCCCATGAGGGTCTTTATAACTGATTCTATTACCTCTAGTATATTGTTCGAGAGTCTCATCCCATCTTGAGAGAGGTATACCTTATTTATTTTGGGACGTCCCTTCATCCATATTAGCTTCTTTAGTTAGTGAGGTCCCTTGTTGAGAAAAGGATAAATGTAGGGTGGAAATACTTCTATGGACCTGGAAACAAGTGTAAACTAGCAGAACTTTGGTTGTGAGATTTATTTAAAAAATACACTTTGATGTTCTAATCACTCCTATTATATTATATGGAAGTGAAGTTTGTAGACACATTATCTCTGGAGAATCCAACAGAAAGATAGATAAGGTTCAAAAGAATTTTATAACTTATAATCTCAAAATTAAAGCTCATATACCCTATCATATCCTCCTCATATAAGTGAGCCTTTGCCCCATTAAGTGATAAATTATGATTAGGTAAGTAATAGACAAGAATAAGATAAACAGCAAGGATGATAAGATGCTCCCCAAAATTGCTTCAAATTCCATCCAAAACCACCAGTGGGTCAAGCGAGGGTGGCATCAAGATGCCAAGTATTGTCTAAATCATTGTGGAATACCTGAAGATGTGATTCTACATAATATAGATAATATTAAAAAATTATTACATATAAATTTAAAGAGTATCTATGGTGTACTAAAGAATTAGAAAATAAAAGGAAGCTTAGATACTACAAGGAGGTGGTTAACCCTAATCTATAAGATCAAAAGTATCTCTCAGTCTTGACTAGTGTAAAGAAGAAAAAAAACATTTATGAAATATGAATGAACTCCCATGAGCTATAGAGTTAAACCGTGTGTTGGAAAATTCTCAAAACACCATGGGACACAAGAATCTAGCATCTTTGTGACACTAAGAAGATTGAATATGAAAAGCACTTTCTCCTAGAGTACCCTTCTTATACCCAAATTAAATCACAATTTAAAAATATCGGTCACAATACCGACCTTCCTAATCTCTTAAGTCAACAAAAATATGGTGATCTTGGAACGCTTCTCTCAATGTTTTTTTAGTACATGTGTAATATTCTAAAGAAATCTAAGTAATTTCTTTCCTTTCTTAAGGTCCAATAGACCAATTATGGTCTAAATGGATTCTAATCATCATCATCATCATCATTATATCTTAACATAATAAATTTATTCATATATAATTAATTAATAATTATTGTTATTGTAAAATTTGAATAAACATAATAATAATTAAATTCATATTAAAATTGTTTACAATATTATATTGTAATATTGTAAATTCTATATAATTAAGGAGTATGGGGTCGAAAGGACCAATGAAAAGAGGGTTGAAGTTGGATGGAGGTATTTCATCAGCCACTTCAATCTCTACACTCCCACTATCCTAAGAACCTAATAAACCCCTCTCTGACTCTACTAGGTCAATGTCGTTCATAGTGGACAACAACCTTCTCCTAACTAGTGGTGGTTATTCCTCCTTAGGAGAAAGTTTGCATTGTCTATGTGATGGTCGGGGAATTTGGTTAGCTAAAATGAATAAATGTGTTTTAACAAAGAAAAAATAAACCTATTCTCGACTAGACATGGAACCAAAGAGCACACCCCTAGAAAATTTAAGATATCAACATGGAAACTAATGGATAAAGGGGACCTTCTAAAAACTAACACTTGGGGGATGTCAAGTCTTGAAGTTTCAATGGACAAAAGAATGAAAAAAAAGTTTCCATCAATTGAAGCAATTGTTAACTAGTGCTCCAATTTTGAGGATTGCAGATCCAAATGAAGATTTTGTGGTATGCGCAAATGTGTAAAATGAAGGACTTGGTGCATTCCTTAACCGAAATGGGTTTGTGATATGTTTCGAGTCTAGAAAATTGAAAGAGAATGAGAGGCTCTACGCCACTCATGATTTGGAGTTGGCAGCCATAGTGCACACTTTGAATAAGTGGAGGCACTACCTCATGGGAAAGAGGATCGATCTCAGGACTGACCATAATGGTTCTAAGTATCTGTTTGATCAGCCAACTCTAAATGCTAGGAAAAACAGATGGTTATAAATTCTCTGTAAGTATGACTTTGATATCAAGAACATCAAAGGAAAGGAAAACAAAGTTGATGGAACACTCAGCAAGAGAGTGCATGAACTGCATGCTACAACCATTATCATGTATCAAATGGATCTTAAAGGAAGAATTTTTGAAGCTTCAAAAGAAGATTTGTAGTACATGGAATTGGTAACAAAATTGCAACAAGGTAAAATGCAGCAAAAACCTGAAGATTAGGAATTGGGAATTGATGGAATTATCTTGTACAAAAATAAAGTTTATGTACCAGATTCTCTGGAATTGAGGAGTGGGATTTTAAAATAGATGCATAATGTGCCTTATGTAGGACACCTAGGATATCAAAAAATAGTTTCAGCAGTGAAGATCCAATATTATTAGCCCAACATGAAGAGGGAGATTGTTGAATACATAGCTAAATGTTTGGAATGTCAAAGGGTAAAGGTTGAGCATAGACACCCATCCGGGTTACTTCAGCCATTACCCATTCCTGAGTGGAAATGGGAAGTGGTGACAATAAATTTCATCATAGGATTTCCCAAAACAAACAAGCAGCATGGTGCGATCATGGTAGTGGTGGAGAAGCTTACTAAAGCTGCCCATTTCATTCCTATGAAGACTACTCATAGGGAAACTAACGTTGTTGATATTATATGAGGGAAGTAGTACACTTTCATGGTATAACCAAGACAATTGTGTCTGACAGAGACACAATTTTTTCATCAAAGTTATGGAAGGTATTATTCAAAGGGCTCAGAACAAATTTGAACTTCAACAATGCTTATCATCCTGAGTCTAATGGGAAGATGGAGAGGGTGAATCAAGTGATCAAGGACATGCTAAGGATGTATGTGATGGAAAAACCATCTAAATGGGAGGATTATCTACACTTGGTATAATTTTCCTACAACAATGGGTATCAAGCATCACTGAAGATGAGCCTGTTTGAAGCACTTTATGGTAGAAATTTCAACACCCCAGTAAGTTGGGACAACCCAACTAATAGGGCAGTGGTTGGGCCATAGTTTCTCAAGGAAATGGAAGAACAAATGTTGAATATTAAGTAGAATTTGAAGGTTTCCCAATAAAGGAACAAATTTTATTCTGATAAGAACATAACTCACATGGAATTTAAAGTAGGGGATCATGTATTCCTGAGAGTGAAGGCCAACAAAATCTCCCTGAAGTTGAGAAATTGTTCAAAGTTGGAAGCTCAATATTGTAGGCCATTTGAAATCCTAGAGAGGATTGGTCCAGTAGCATATAGGCTTGCATTGCCTGCATGCATGTCTATACATAATGTATTTCATGTTTCATTTCTTAAGAAATATGTACCTGATGCTAATCATGTTATTGATTGGAATGTGATTCAGGTGGAGAAGGAAATGGATTTTTAGGTGTATCTATTGCATATACTAGATCGGAAAAGAAATCAACTCCATAATCAAGTCATAGGACTTGTAAAGGTCCAATGGACTTGGCACGGGCCAGATGACGCAACATGGGAGAATGAAGATCCTATGTGGGAAGAATACCCACATCTTTTTGAAGATTTTGAAAATCTTGTTGATATTATGTAAATGATTTGCACTGAGGATAGTGCAAGAATAAGGGGAGGGGATTGTAACACCCCAAGGTTGAGCCTTTGTAAAATGTAATGATGTTTGAAGGATAGTGAGACAAATAATTATAAGCTGGTAGGATTATGTGTTTATTAGGCCGAAGAGCCTAGATGCTAAGGTCGGTGGACCTGATTTTTGTATATGTAATTATACAGATTATTAATAAAAAAAAATACATGGCTATGTGTAGACCAACCATGAAGAAAGAGTTATGGGGGACTAATATCCACTGGGTAGGAAAAGGAATGAGGATGGGAGGCTAGGAAAGAGGGGCTAAGCTTGAGGGCTTAACCCAAGGGAATATTATAATGTATTCCTGAAAGGTACTAAAGTTGGGAAAATAAGCCCAGTTATCCTAAGTTCCTTTGAGGAGAGGAACAAACTCGAAGTGGAGAGGATTGTGCTCCTGCAGAGCCAAGGGTCACCTAGGATGAATGCATATTTATGTTGGAAGTTCCGCTTTTATTGGGGGTTCATGCACTATTATGACCACCTTGCAGAGGAGTTATGTCTGACCATTGCATCCCTCTCATGATTCCACAAGATGACCATTCTCACCACTTTTTCCTTTCTCTTTCTCAACATTCTAACCAGTGTGGCCATTTAGTTTCCTACGAGTCCATCCTTACCATGTTGGCCATCCCCTGTGCAGTTCTCACATACACTGATCAAGTACATAGCCATATTCATTTCCGCCTTCGTGAACCACTGTAAATTGTTGAGTAATTCCCTTTCCTTACCCGATTGTTGGTGGTCATGGATTGAATAGGTGGGTTTTCAGGCCCGTGGTTGAAGAGGTAGGTTGTCAAGCCCATGGTTGAAGAGGTGGGTTGTCAGGCTTGTGGTTGAATAGGCAGGCTCCGAGGCTCGTGGTTGAAGAGGTGGGTTGTGAGGCCCGTGGTTGAAGAGGCATGTTGTCAGGCCTGTGAGAAACTCTCTTTAGGTAAGAGAGTTTGTTGGGAAGTGATTTCTCCTCGAGGGAGTCTAGTACTGGTAACAAATCTCTGAGAATTCCTAATCTGGCTTGTTGCTGAAGCCCTGGAAGGGAAGTGGAATAGTTGATGGAATGTGGAATAGTGAAGGTGAATATTCCCGGGGTGGGATAGGGATGTGGGGAATGTGATTCCATGAGTAGTGGGCGTAAGTAAGCTCCTTGGAGAGAATCCTTCCAGTTGCACAGTGAAATTTCTCATAGCCTCAGCCTAGGTCTATGATTCCTTTGCCCTGGGTGGATTTTTGTCCCAGGTCGGGGGTGACCCACTACTGAGCATGATGAGCAGCGTGGTATAAGGCTGGGAGGTTCATGGAAGGTACGCACATAGTTGGTGGTCACATGTTAAAATATAAGTACCAAATATTTGTTCTCTATATGATGTATCTTGAAATTAAGTTATAATTTTGTTAGAATTGACTATGTATAATGTTTGTATGTTTTAATGTTTTTTCCGCGTCAATAATGTATGGACATAATGCTATAGTTTTTAATTCACATTAGATAGATATGCATGCATATAGAATCACAAAATAGTATCATAGAAGAAAAAAAAAATGATACAGTGGTTAGGTAGCATTACCCAACATAGATATTATGGAGGATTTTCTCTCTTGAGGAATTTGAACAAATCCACTGTGAATCCCATGAGGGTCTTTATAACTGATTCTATTACCTCCAGTATATTGTTCGGGAGTGTCATCCCCTCTTGGGAGAGGTATACCTTCTTTATTTTGGGAGGTCCCTTCAACCATCTTAACTTCTTTAGTCGTGAGGTCCCTTATTGAGAAAAGGATAAATGGAGGGTGGAAATACTACTATGGACCTGGAAACAAGTGTAAACTAGTAGAACTTTGGTTGTGAGATTTATTAAAAAAATCCTCTTTGATGCTCTAATCATTCCTATTATATTATATGGAAGTGAAGTTTGTAGACGCATTATCTCTGGAGAATCCAACAGAAAGATAGATAAGGTTCAAAAGAATTTTATAACTTATAATCTCAAAATTAAAGCTAATATGCTCTATCATATCCTCCTCATATAACTGATACCTTCCCCCATTAAGTGCCAAATTATGATTAGGTAAGTAATAGACAAGAATAAGATAAACAACAAGGATGATAAGAGGCTCCCCAAAATTGCTTCAAATTCCATCCAAAACCACCAGTGGGTCAAGAGAGGGTGGCATCAAGATGCCAAGTAATGGCTAAATCATTGTGGAATACCTAAAGACGTGATTCTACATAATATAGATAATATTAAAAATATTATTACATATAAATTTAAAGAGTATCTATGGTGTACTAAAGAATTAGAAAATAAAAGGAAGCTTAGATACTACAAGGAGGTGGTTAACCCTAATCTAGAAGATCAAAAGTATCTCTCAGTCTTGACTAGTGTAAAGAAGAAAAAAAACATTTATAAAATACGAATGAACTCCCACGAGCTATAGAGTTGAACCATGTGTTGGAAAATTCTCAAAACACCATGGGACACAAGAATCTATCATCTTTGTGACACTAAGCAGATTGAATATGAAAAGTACTTTCTCCTAGAGTACCCTTCTTATACCCAAATTAAATCACAATTTCAAAATATCGGTCACAATACCGACCTTCCTAATCTCCTAAGTCAACAAAAATATGGTGATCTTGGAACGCTTCTCTCAATGTTTTTTTAGCACATGTGTAATATTCTAAAGAAATCTAAGTAATTTCTTTCCTTTCTTAAGGTCTAATAGAACAATTATGGTCTAAATGGATTCTAATCATCATCATCATCATCATTATATATTAACATAATAAATTTATTCATATATAATAAATTAATAATTATTGTTATTGTAAAATTTGAATAAACATAATAATAATTAAATTCATATTCAAATTATTTACAATATTATATTGCAATATTGTAAATTATATATAATTAAGGAGTATGGGGTCAAAAGGACCAATCAAAAGAGGGTTGAAGTTTGATGGAGGTATTTCATCAGCCACTTCAATCTCTATACTCCCACTATCCTAAGAACCTAATAAACCCCTCTCTGACTCTACTGGGCCAATATCGTTCATAGTGGACAACAACCTTCTCCGAACTAGTGGTGGTTACTCCTCCTTAGGAGAAATTTTGCATTGTCTATGTGACGGTCGAGGAATTTGGTTAGCTAAAATGAATAAATGTGTTTTAACAAAGAAAAAATAAACCTATTCTTGACTAGACATGGAACCAAAGAGCACACCCCTAGAAAATTTAAGATATCAACATGAAAACTAATGGATAAAGGGGACTTTCTAAAAACTAACGCTTGGGGGATGTCAAGTCTTGAAGTTTCAATGGGCAAAAGAATG
The DNA here is from genome assembly GCA_009831015.1 of Picea engelmannii. Lineage (NCBI taxonomy): Eukaryota > Viridiplantae > Streptophyta > Pinopsida > Pinales > Pinaceae > Picea > Picea engelmannii. Next base: position 503,887 of record ML794747.1, on the reverse strand, counting down.
AAAAAAGAGTTTCCAACAATTGAAGCAACTGTTAACCAATGCTCCAGTTTTGAGGATTGTAGATCCAAATGAAGATTTTTTGGTTTGCACATATGTGTAAAAAGAAGGACTTGGTGGATTCCTTAACCAAAATGGGTTTGTGATATGTTTCAAGTCTAGAAAATTGAAAGAGCATGAGAGGCTCTACGCCACTCACAATTTGGAGTTGGCAGCCATAGTGCATACTTTGAAGAAGTGGAGGCACTACATCATGGGAAAGAGGATCGATCTCAAGACTGACCATAATGGTCTGAAGTATCTGTTTGATCAATCAACTCTAAATGCTAGGAAAAACAAATGGTTATAATTTATCTGTAAGTATGACTTTGATATCAATCACATCAAAGGAAAGGAAAACAAAGTTGATGGCACACTCAGTAGGAGAGTGCATGAACTACATGCTACAACCATTATCATGTATCAAATAGATCTTAAAGGAATAATCTTTGAAGCTTCAAAAGAAGATTTGTAGTACATGGAATTGGTAACAAAATTGCAGCAAGGTAAAATGCAGCAAAAAACTGAAGATTATGAATTGGGAATTGATGGAATTCTCTTATACAAAAATAAAGTTTATGTACCAGATTCTCTGGAATTGAGGAGTGGAATTTTAAAATAGATGCATAATGTGCCTTATGCAGGACACCTAGGATATCAAAAAATAGTTTTAGCAGTGAAGATCCAATATTGTTGGCCCGACATAAAGAGGGAGATTGTTGAATACATAGCTAAATGTTTGGAATGTCAAAGGGTAAAGGTTGAGCATAGACACCCATCCGGGTTACTTCAGCCATTACCCATTCTTGAGTGGAAATGGGAAGTGGTGACAATAGATTTCATCACAGGATTTCCCAGAACAAATAAGCAGCATGGTGCGATCATGGTAGTGGTGGAGAAGCTTACTAAAGCTACCCATTTCATTCCTATGAAGACTACTCATAGGGAAACTAACGTTGTTGATATTTATATGAGGGAAGTAGCACACTTTCATGGTGTAAAGAAGACAATTGTGTCTGACAGAGACACAAATTTGACATCAAAGTTATGGAAGGGATTATTCAAAGGGTTCAGAACAAATTTGAACTTCAACAATGTTTATCATCCTGATTTTGATTGGAAGATGGAGAGGGTGAACCAAGTGATCAAGGACATGCTAAGAATGTATGTGATCGAAAAACCATCTAAATGGGAGGATTATCTACACTTGGTATAATTTTCCTACAACAATGGGTATCAAGCATCACTGAAGATGAGCCTGTTTGAAGCACTTTATGGCAGAAATTTCAACACCCCATTAAGTTGGGACAACCCAACTGATAGGGCAGTGGTTGGGCCATAGTTTCTCAAAGAAATGGTAGAATAAATGTTGAAGATTAAGTAGAATTTAAAGGCTGCCCAAGAAAGGAACAAATTTTATGCTAATAAGAACATAACTCACATGGAATTTAAAGTAGGGGATCATGTATTCCTGAGAGTGAAGGCCAACAAAATCTCCCTGAAGTTGAGATATTGTTCAAAGTTGGAAGCTCGATATTGTAGGCCATTTGAAATCCTAGAGAGGATTGGTCCAGTAGCATATAGGCTTGCATTGCCTGCATGCATGTCTATACATAATGTATTTCATGTTTCATTTCTTAAGAAATATGTACCTGATGCTAATCATGTTATTTATTGGAATGTGATTTAGGTGGAGAAGAAAAGGGATTTCCAGGTGCATCCGTTGCATATATTGGATCGGAAAAGAAATCAGCTCCATAATCGAGTCATAGGACTTGTAAAGGTCCAATGGACTTGGTATGGTCTGGATGATGCAACATGGGAGCATGAAGATGCTATGTGGGAAGAATACCCACATCATTTTGAATATTTTGAAAATCTTGTTGATATTATGTAAATGATTTGCACTGAGGACAGTGCAAAAATAAGGGGAGGGGATTGTAACACCCCAAGGTTGAGCCTTTGTAAAATGTAATGATGTTTGTAGGCTGGTGAGACAAGTAATTATAATCTGGTAGGATTATGTGTTTATTAGGCCGAAGAGCCTAGAAGCTAAGGTCAGTGGGCATGATTTTTGTATATGTAATTATGCAGATTATTAATAAAAAAAAATACATCACTATGTGTAGACCAACCATGAAGAAAGAGTTATGGGGGACTAATATCCACTGGGTAGGAAAAGGAATGAGGATGGGAGGCTAGGAAAGAGGGGCTAATCTTGAGGGCTTAACCCAAAGGGAATATTATAATGTATTCCTAAAAAGTACTAAAGTTTGGAAAATAAACCCAGTTATCCTAAGTTCCTTTGAGAAGAGGAACACTCTCGAAGTGGAGAGGATCGTGCTCCTACAGAGGCAAGGGTCACCTAGGATGAATGCATATTTATGTTGGAAGTTTCACCTTTATTGTGGGTTCATACACTATTATGACCACCTTGCAGAGGATTTATGTCCGACCATTGCATCCCTCTCACAATTCTGCAAGATGACAATTCTCGCCACTTTTTCCTTTCTCTTTCTCAACATTCTAACTACTGTGGCTATTTAGTTTCCTACGAGTCCATCCTTAGCATGTTCACCATTCCCTGTGCAGTTCTCGCACACACTGAGCAAGTACATAGCCATAATCGTTTCCACTTTCGTGAACCACTGTAAACTGTTGAGTAATTCCCTTGCCTTACCCGATTGTTGGTGGTCATGGATTGAATAGGTGGGTTTTCAGGCCCATGGTTGAAGAGGCGGGTTGTCAAGCCCATGGTTGAAGAGGTGGGTTGTCAGGCCCATGGTTGAATAGGTGGGTTGTCAAGCTCATGGTTGAAGAGGTGGGTTGTGATGCCCATGGTTGAAGAGGCATGTTGTCAGGACTGTGAGAAACTCTCTCTAGGTGAGAGAGTTTTCTGGGAACTGACTTCTCCTGGAGGGAGTCTAGTACTGGCTACAGATCTCTAAGAATTCCTAATATGGCTTGTTGCTGAAGCCCTGGAAGGGAAGTGGAATAGTCGATGGAATGTGGAACAATGAAGGTGTATATTCTCGGGGTGGGATAGGGATGTAAGGAATGAGATTCCATGAGTATTGGGCGTAAGTAAGCTCCTTGGAGAGAATCCTTCCAATTGCACAGTGAAATTTCTCCTAGCCTCAGCCTAGGTCTATGATTCCTTTGCCCTGGGTGGATTTTTGTCCCAGGTCAGGGGTGACCCATTGCTGAGCGTGATGAGCAGCGTGGTATAAGGCTAGGAGGTTCATGGAAGGTATGCACGTAGTTGGTGGTCACATGTTAAAATATAAGTACCAAATCTTTGTTCTCTATATGATGTATCTTGAAATTAAGTTATAATTTTGTTAGAATTGACTCTGTATAATGTCTATATGTTTTAATGTTTTTTCCGCATCAATAATGTATGAACATAATGTTATAGTTGTTAATTCACATTAGATAGATATGCATATAAAGTCACAAAATAGTATTAGAGAAGCAAAAAAAATGATAATGTGGTTAGGTAGTGTTACCCAACAAGGGATCGTGGTCAGGGACGTCACAACATAGACTTTATGGAGGATTTTCTCTCTGGAGGAATTTGAACAAATCCACTGTGAATCCCATGAGGGTCTTTATAACTGATTCTATTACTGATCCGGATTATTTTCGGCACTAAATGAGATCGGAGATATAATAAAGAAATGCACAGAGATATCGCAGATATTCAATAATAAAACATAAATGTATCAGAAATGCAACCATAAAAACAGATATACAGTAATACATGATTTCTATTAATGAAAGAAATGTACAGAGACTGTAAAAATACAGAGTGAAAGACTCACTAGAATGGTGGCAACTTATCTCTGAGAAGAGATGTGACCACTACTCGCATTCGCAAGAAGATGATTACAATGAGGCTCTGAAGGCCCTTTTACAATAAGCAAGAATGCCAAAAACCATAGACATCAAAAAACCTAACCCTAGGAGATGAAGCGCCAAAAGTCATGTGGGCCCCGTTTGGGTAAGTGAGTACATCAACTTCCCGGGGTCATAACTTTTGCATACGATCTCCATTTTAGGCGTGTGATAGCTCGTTGGAAAGGTATCATTGAGGAGATTCATTTTGGGGGCTCAATGATGCCTTCGACTATCATTAAGAACCTCGATCTTGAGAAACCTTCATTTGGGCCCTCAAAATGGCCCCAGAAGTTAAAACCTGCTAAAAATAGTAAATTGCCAAAATTGCCAGAAAACTGTTTTGAGCCATTTGGAAAAGGTGGGTGGCCATCGATATCCACCTGGATCAATCCTCCCTCCTTAGGAAGAAATGGTCTCCATTGCATTGAGTTCCCAGGGGAGAGGGAAAAGTGTTTGTTGAATCTTCATCTTGGTGAGCTGCTTGTCTTGCTGGAGACGTCGTGCTGCTTGGTTTGTGGAAATCTGTCACGAACCTGTTGAGGTTGAGGTTGTTCAAAAAGTTGAGATACATGAGAGGAAGATGTGCAGAAGGTATCTTTGCACTTTGATGCAGCCTTATCGACCCTCTTCTGTTGGATAGAAGGTGCTTGGGGCAAGGCTATAGTGGTTGCAGTGTCCTTTTGTTCTCCTTTTGAACAGATCGTGAAGAAGCTGAATTTTGCAGTATGAGATACTACCTTGCGACACTTTTTAGGTGGAACAGTACTCAGAACTAATTCTGGTATTCTGTAGATATGACCCCCAAAGTAACAATGACACTACGGGGTCGAGACTCATAAACAGTATGGCATCTCCACATATATGGTTGGCCCAAGAGAACATCGCAGACATCCAGTGGGGCAACATCACATAATACCTCATCCTTGAAGGGTTGGATGCCGTATGACAATCGACATTGTTGGTTGACACGAAGATCCCGTCCTTGTCGAAGCCACCCGATGTTGTATGGCTGCGGGTGTGGTGTTGTCGACAATCCCAACTGTTTGATGACCTCTGCTGAGATGAGGTTTTTTTGGCTTCTGCTATCAACAATAAAATGCAGCAGGGTCCCCTTCACCCACATCTGTGAATGAAAAAGGCACTCCCTCTCTTCAGGATCTATTGGTTCTTCTGGTTGAATAGCTGCGGTCGCGACAATAATAGTGGGGTCTGCATCAATGATCTGTCCTTTACCAGTGTTTTCAGAATCAGATTTTGAATTAGGGTTCAGCTCCTTGTCTTTGATATTGGCCACCAATGACTGTTTTGAGCGACATTCATCGGTGTTGTGCTAGGGGCTTTTGTGGAAATCACACCATTTTTCGATGTCCTTCTTTGTCTTCCCATGACCCTTCTTTTCCTGTGTCTTGGACTGGTTTTCGGGAGACTATTTATTAGGGTCGTCTTTGTCATACTTTGGTTGTTGCGGATTTGCAGACCTGAATTATCGTTTGTTTTGGTGCTTAAATTTTTGCTCAATTTTAACAGCATACCGATAAGCAGCACCGAGTGATGAGATGTCTAGAAAATCCATTTCAGTATGGATGTATCTGTGTAGAGCCCCACGGTATTTCAGAACCAAATGTCGCTCGGAGTCTTTGATACCCAAATTGGTGCGCAAGGTATGTAAGGTATTGGTGAACTCCAGAACTGCTTGGCCCCTCTCTTGCCCCCAGTGTGGTCCATATCATGTACTGGTCCTCATAGTTGCCCACAGGGTAATACTGTTCTTTTACCGCATCCACAAACAAATCCCAAGTGGGATCGGCCCCATATATTCCAGACTCCTCTGTCGAAATTTTCTCCTAGTAAGTTTCCCACCAATGTTTGACATGAGGGAGAGCTTTAAGGAGTGCGAAGGTGATTTTTTCTTTGTCGGAAAAACTGTGAACAGAGAAATAACCTTCTAGCAAAGTTAGCCATTTTTCTAGGTCTTCTGCATCTATCTGTCCTTCAAATACAGAAATATCAAAATTAACTTGTACCTTGAAAGGTGAGGTACCTCCAAAGTGGCCACTTGATGAAGATGTGCCTAATGCTATCGACAGGCATTGAAGGATGTGGGAAAAATTATCCATCATTTCGTCCCTCTGTCGCGTGAGAGCTTGTTCAAGCAACAGATTGATATGATCATCTGCTCCATAATTTTTCTTTTCTTCTGCCATTGAGAGTTTCTTGCGTGTGCGAGAGTGATTGTCTTCAAGAGAGACAAGCTCGAGACCCAAGTTTCTATAATCGGACCTCGTCGGGGACATGCACTGAAAAAAATGATCAAGAGAAGCCTGCTCTGATACCACTGATTTGGATTATTTTCGGCACGAAATGAGATTGGAGATATAATAAAGAAATGCACAGAGATATCACAGATATTCAATAATATAACAAAAATGTATCAGAGATGAAACCATAAACACAGATATACAGTAATACATGATTTCTATTAATGAAAGAAATGTACAGAGACTGTAAAAATACAGAGTGAAAGACTCGCTAGAATGGTGGTAACTTATCTCTGAGAAGAGATGTGACCGCTACTCACATTCGCAAGAAGATGATTACAATGAGGCTTTGAAGGAATTTTTACAATAATAAGGAATGCCAAAAACCCTAGACATCAAAAAACCTAACCCTGGGAGATGAAGCGCCAAAAGTCACGTGGGCCCCGTTTGGGTAAGTGAGTACATCAACTTCCCGGGGTCGTAACTTTTGCATACAATCTCCGTTTTAGGCGTGTGATAGCTCGTTGGAAAGGTATCCTCGAGGAGATTCATTTTGGGGTTCAATGATGCCTTTGGATATCATTTAGAACCTCTATCTCGAGAAACCTTCATTTGGGCCCTCAAAATGGCCCCAGAAGTTAAAACCGGCTAAAAATAGTAAATTGCCAAAATTGCCAGAAAACTATTTTGAGCCATTTGGAAAAGGTGGGTGGCCACCAATATCCACCTGGATCAATTACCCCTAGTATATTGTTCAGGAATCTCATCCCCTCTTGGGAGAGGTATACCTTCTTTATTTTTGGAGGTCCCTTCATCCATCTTAACTTCTTTAGTTCGTGAGGTCCCTTGTTGAGAAAAGGATAAATGGAGGGTGGAAATACTACTATGGACTTGTAAGCAAGTGTAAACTAGCGAAACTTTGGTTGTGAGATTTATTTAAAAAATCCTCTTTGATGCTCTAATCAATCCTATTATATTATATGGAAGTGAAGTTTGTAGACGCATTATCTCTGGAGAATCCAACTGAAAGATAGATAAGGTTCAAAAGAATTTTATAACTTATAATCTCAAAATTAAAGCTAATATACCCTATCATATCCTCCTCATATAAGTGAGCCTTTCACCCATTAAGTGCTAAATTATGATTAGGTAAGTAATAGACAAGAATAAGATAAACAACAAGGATGATAAGAGGCTCCCCAAAATTGCTTGAAATTCCATCCAAAACCACCAGTGGGTCAAGCGAGGGTGGCATCAAGATGCCAAGTATTGGCTAAATCATTGTGGAATACCTAAAGATGTGATTCTACATAATATAGATAATATTAAAAATATTATTACATATAAATTTAAAGAGTATCTATGGTGTACTGAAGAATTAGAAAATAAAAAGAAGCTTAGATACTACAAGGAGGTGGTTAACCCTAATCTAGAAGATCAAAAGTATCTCTCAGTCTTGACTAGTGTAAAGAAGAAAAAAAACATTTATAAAATACGAATGAACTCCCACGAGCTATAGAATTAAATTGTGTGTTGGAAAATTCTCAAAACACCATGGGACACAAGAATCTATCATCTTTGTGGCATTAAGCGGATTGAATATGAAAAACACTTTCTCCTAGAGTACCCTTCTTATACCCAAATTAAATCACAATTTCAAAATATCGGTCACAATACCGACCTTCCTAATCTCCTAAGTCAACAAAAATATGGTGATCTTGGAACGATTCTCTCAATGTTTTTTTAGCACATGTGTAATATTCTAAAGAAATCTAAGTAATTTATTTACTTTCTTAAGGTCCAATAGACCAATTATGGTCTAAATGGATTCTAATCACCATCATCATCATCATCATTATATCTTAACATAATAAATTTATTCATATATAATTAACTAATAATTATTTTTATTGTAAAATTTGAATAAACATAATAATAATTAAATTCATATTAAAATTATTTACAATATTATATTGTAATATTGTAAATTCTAATAATTAAGAAGTATGGGGTCAAAAGGACCAATCAAAAGAGGGTTGAAGTTTGATGGAGGTATTTCATCAGCCACTTCAATCTCTACACTCCCACTGTCCTAAGAACCTAATAAACCCCTCTTTGACTCTACTGGGTCAATGTCGTTCATAGTGGACAACAACCTTCTCCTAACTAGTTGTGGTTATTCCTCCTTAGGAGAAAGTTTGCATTGTCTATGTGATGGTCGGGGAATTTGTTTAGCTAAAATGAATAAGTGTGTTTTAACAAAGAAAAAATAAACCTATTCTTGACTAGACATGGAACCAAAGATCACACCCCTAGAAAATTTAAGATATCAACATGAAAACTAATGGATAAAGGGGACCTTCTAAAAACTAACCCTTGGGGGATGTCAAGTCTTGATACTTGGATATCAAAGGTGTGATAGATAGTTATGGTAAATCAAACATAACAACCCTTAATAGTGACAATACCCTTTTGAATATGGACACCCTCCAGGGAAACTGAAACAAAGGTTCAACGTATGCCTCAGGTCCCATACATACTTCCCACCTACAGTTAACCTATGTGAAGCGCTAAGAATGGCCGCCAAGGATACAACTTCTCAATTGACAACTTGTTCAAACAATCATGAGTCAATACCACACACATGGGAAAGGAAACTAAGCCCAAAGTTTTTTGGGTTGTTATATTCTTTGCAATGACATTCGAAGTTGAGGTGGATCGACAACAAGTCGAAGGTCGAGGTGAGTTGACCGAGTAAAGTCGAAGTCGAAGGTTGAGGTGAGTCGACCGAGTAAAGTTGAAGTCGAAGGTCAAGGTGGTTCAACATGGTAAAGACATCGAAAACAATTCAAAGAGGTCAAACTACAATAGGTTGATAGGTGGTCATGTGGAAACTTACTGAATACCGAGTGATGACCAACTGGTAGTCGATGGTATTGCGACTTGGTAGTCGAATGTAACATAATCCCAAGATTTGTGGGATTTGTAGCCAATAATCTTCATGGATCTGTAATCATTTTTGGGAACCTTTTCTTTAGGGTTTTACTTTTCTAAATCCTATAAAGAAGGCATGTTGTAATCAATATTTAGATGATGAGTTGCTAATCAGCAAGAGTTTGTAATTTTAGAGGTTGATGGTCATGTAGATGTAAGACAAATTGGCTACAGGGTTGTTATTGTGTAAGAGAGAGTGTATGATTTCGATAGTGTCTTAGGTGTGGAACAAGGTTAGACATGTAACCTTTTATTCTCAATGAATAGGACAATAAGAGAGCATAACTCTCAAGGAATGTTGGTTTTCCTAGTGGGATTCTAGGGTAAACTCTCTGTGTAGTGTGAGTTTTCTTTGTCATTTACTTTCTTTTTTAAGATAAATCTTTCTTTATCTCTTCTTCTAGGTTTAGCGTGGAAGTGTGTCTCATTTCCTAACATGTGGTATTGGAGCTTGGCTTAACAACCTTGGATCTGAGTTAAAACCTAGGTTCAATAAGAGTTTTAAGGTAGAAATATTTAAATAAGTGCGTTAAAGAATGGCGAGTAACTCGAGAAAAGAGATCGAAAAATTAAATGACCATAATTTTGATCTTTGGAAGATTAAAATTGAAGATCTCCTTGTAGATCGAGAACAATGGACAACAGTCTATCTAGGTACCATGCCGATAGTTATGTCAACAGAAGAATGGGATAAACTCGAGATAAGAGTAAGGAGTACAATTCAACTTTGCCTTGTAGATTTTGTACTACTGAATGTCGCAGGTGAAGATTGACCAAGAAACTGTGGGACAAGTTGGGGATCTTGTACCAGTCCAAATACCCACTAAATAAGTTGTTTCTCATAAAGAAACTATATCTTCTGAGGATGAGTGATGACAGTTTGGTGACTGAGCATTTAAATGTGTTCAATACCATTATAATCCTATTATCTTTTGTATATATTAAAATCACCGAGGAGGAGAAATGTATTATCATATTATGTTCTTTCCCAGACTCCTGGGATAGATTAGTCATGGATATAGGGAGTAATACAACCACATTAGTTCTATAATACATGGTTGCATATCTACTGTGAGAAGAAATGAGAAGGAAGAACATGGAAGGATCTACCAAAAAAGATTTAGTTCTAAGAGGTCAATCAATTGATAGAGATAAAGGAAAATTCTCTGGTAGAAAGTATAAGTTGAAGGGTAGATATAAATCCATGGTTCATTCGATGAGAATATTATAGAAATTCGGTAAAATTGGGAATTACAAAAGGGACTACAATTTGAAGGAAATGGAAGTTAGTACATGATCCAATGAGAAGCAGTCGACTAAGAGAAAGATGACTTCAGATAAGGGAGGCGATGTGTATCTGGCATCGACCAGTACACAGTAGAATCAAGATGTTTGGTTGATAGAATCATGAGCATATTATCATATTACACCACATAAAGAATGTCTCTACAAATATAAACAATATGGAGGATAAGTGTTCTTGGGGTACAACTAGACAACCAAAATTGTCGTAAAAGGAAGAGTTTGACTAATATTGCAGGATGGGAGGATTTTAACCCTTCCAGGTGTGCTACACATTTCTATTTTTTCAAGAAAATTGATATATGAGTGATGTAGGAGTGCACACTCTATTTCAAAAGGATTTGGGAAGTATGGCAAGAGGTGTGATGGTATTAATGAAAAAAGTTCGATTAGAACCATATACACGTTATTAGGGAGTGTTGAGTCTACTAGATGAAACAATATCATTGTTCCTAAAGTTGACTCGACTTAGACTCAACTTGACTTGATTCAGGCTGAGTCGATTCAAAACGGCTGTTATATAAAAAAATTCCACACTCCATTCATCTTACTTTGATGGCCTTCCCTCTCTCTCTGCGAACTCAAATTCCCTATTTTTCTCATTCCAGAGTAAAAAATTCAAACTTTTGTACATATACACGGGACACAGTTAGATAGCTTGCGTATACGTAGGTTGCTCCATTACATCCCATGTACATTGGGTTTTGTGATAAAAAATTAAAAGATATGTCGAGTTTTTGTACCATTTCACGAGATCCATGATCCTTGACCTTCCATATATTGGAAATGCTCCGAACATACCCTTGAAGTTCATTTGGAGGCTATAAATTGAGCCATATACAATCCTTTAAGGGATTGAAGATTGAGAGAAAAGACACTCTGGAGAAATTTCCCTTCAAATAGAGTATGCATCCCTTTGTCCTTGAGAGTTTGAACTTCTTTTGTTGAGCCCCAAAGCTCTTCCTATCTTGAGAAGGATAGACTCAATTACTCCTACTACTTGTGAGCTTGTCTTTGTGGAGGATTGAAGTGGTGAAGGCCTAGGTGGAGGGAATTGGTTTCTCGGTTCCAATATTTGTCGTTACAGAAGTTTGTCACCTATGTACTTCTGATGATTACATTAATAGAAATACTCTTTTCTCGTCCAATTATATGTTGCAAATATTTTTACTATTTTCCATGGGAATATTCGTTATACATGTTAGTGGATTATGCTAGTTTATATGCTAACACTTCCATATTCGAAATTTCCATATGCTTGTGTACCTTGGTTGTTGAGAACAATTTGGAGGAATCAAGTGTTGGATTGTGAGATCAGTCTTGGTCTTCTTTGGACATCTGGACGAGGTAGGTTCTATCCTTCCTTTGTTAGCATTTCCATTTTTCTAGCATACCTGAGATTAGAGTTGATTCATGGGTTTATTTCCATTTTTTGTGGTTTAACCCAATCCATAGAGAGATTTTCCTCATAACAAAATTTCCAATCCACTAGGGATATCTCCCTTTTGGGGTATTTAGTGATTTTTCTCCTATTTTGTTCTCCGTTTTTGTAAGTTTCTGTGTCGCATGTTTCTTGAAAACCTCTATTTTTCTTTGTATGTGAGTTTCTTGGCCTAACCCTTTCCCAGTCAATGTCTTCTTTAGAATACATATTTTTTCCCTTGTAGTTGTGTACATATGCTTATTTTCTATGCTTAGGGCACATACATATGCTTTTTTTCCTTGAATAATTGCATACACTATTTTTTAAGTATTTTTGGATATGTTTAGTGTTTGTTGGATGAATTTTATTGGTTGTTGAGACTTCTTGGGTCTGTGTCCTGGCTGTTGAGTTCCTACAGAGTGATCAGAAGCTGCATCATTGTTGAATTGTTTGGGAGAACCTATTTCTTGTCATTTTTCTCATTTTTTGTCCTTGCATTCTAGTATGGGTAGTTGCTTCTTGACATCCTGCTTGTCTTTTATTTCAGTGCTTGTAGTAGCGTCTTTCTAAGAGGTTGTTTATTTAGTCCTTGCATTTTCATTTAATTATATTTAAAATACAAAAAAGATTACTTTGTTGCATTTTATTTAGAGCATTTTCACTTTTGTTTGCATTACATTAGTTTTGGCCTGATAGGAAAAATTGCACTTCCTTAAAATTGAAGAGATTGCATCTTGAGAACTACATTTAGAAACATATAATTTCTTTGAAAAATGAATACTATTAATTAGAAGTGATTTTACATTTGCTTCTTCTTTATATATGTTGAGTCATAACACCATCAGTTTCACGATCGAACCTCTTGAGTAAGTAGAAGCCACTAAAATTAACGTTGAATAATTAAAATTGATTAGAAAATATTTTATTTTTCAGAGTACACAAACAAGATTAGGATCTAGGTCCTTTGAATAGGATTTCATTAGTAAACTTCTCCAAGGCTATCAAACTCAATGTGTGTGTCTGACCAGGGAGTGGTGAAAACCATTTATAATTGGTGTCCTCGGGAGGATCCACTCGCACCAGAGTTAATAACGAGGTCACGTGAAGTTGTTTGCAAAGATAGCCCTCTAATACCTTCCCAGTGTCAAAGATATTTATGCGGTTCTATTCGTATTTAGGGGTTTTTCTAGTACCTTTACCTCCTTGAGAGGTGGTGCTTCTGGGACTTCAGGCTTTGCTACCATGCCCATATAGTGGATCAGACCTATAATTGTTCTCCTGAGCATTGGTTATACCATGGTGACCATATTTTCTTGACCTAGGTATTCACACAGGTTTCCTACAAGGGTTATTCTGCAGGTACCCTCAGTTAGATAAGAATTGAACAACACATAGAATTTATGGAGGATTTTCTCTTTGGAGGAATTTGACCGAATCCAAAATGAAGCCCAAGAGGGTCCTTATAACTGATTCTATTACCTCCACTATATTGTTCAAGAGTCTCATCCCCTCTTGGGAGAGGCATACATTATTTAGTTCGGGAGGTCCTTCCAACCATCATATCCTGTTTGTGTGCATTGGCCTTTAGTTTTATTTAGGGGTGTTCTATTTGTTTACTAGGTAGCCTTAGGATTTTATTTGTTGGTTGTGGAGTCTGATTATCTTCCTGATTTAGAGGTCCTTGCTTTCAGCCGTGTTTATACCCCATGAAGTATTTACACCCCATAAGTATGTACACTCTTCCACGCGGGGAAGTGAAGAGGGGGGGTACCCCCTCTATGGGGTCCGGGGGGGCTATCCCCCCAGCTTGGGGGTCTGGGGGAAAGAGGGGGTTCGGGGGCGAAGCCCCCAAAGAAAACATTTCCTTGTAAAAGTATATTGTAATTTCATTGTAAATCTAGACCGTTCATTATAAGGTCGCAGATCTAACAGTAGAGATTATGTTAGGGTTTTTGCCCTAGAAGGCAACCCTATTTTATGAGGGAAATGTATTGCGGCTATGTATGATGGTGAATATTGTATTCTGAGAGAGGAGACTATGAGAGAAAGAAGAGGAAGCTACAACGGGTTTTGTTGTAGGTTGTATCCCTTCATTTGCTGGATAATAACAAAGGAAGGACCTGGCAATTTCTCTGGTGGACGTAGCCCACACTGGGTGAACCACGTAAATCTGTGTCTCTCTTGTATTGTGTGTGTCTTCTGTGTTTTGTTTCTGCATTTGTTTTATTTTATTGCTCCGCAGTCCTGTTTTTCTAACAACTGGTATCCGAGCGTAAGCTAACTCACAGGAAAAGAGGGTTCCTGGATCGAGTGGGAGCAATGTCAGAAGATGGAAAGTTTAGGGTCGAGAAATTTAACGGCCAAAACTACCAGTTATGGAAGATGCAGATGGATGACTATTTATATCAGAAGGATCTATTCCTACCATTGAGTGGAGTAGCAAAGAAGCCGGCGGCCATGAAGGACAAAGAATGGGAGATTCTTGACAGAAAGGCTCTAGGAGCGATACGGCTAAGCCTGGCAGTGTCGGTGGATTTCAATATTTCGAAAGAAAAGACAACGAAGGGTTTGATGGATGCATTGGCCAAATTGTATGGAAAACCCTCAGTGTTGAATAAGGTATTTCTAATGAAGAGATTATTTAATATGAAGATGTCAGAAGGTGGGTCTGTTGCAGATCATTTAAATGAATTTAATACGGTTACTAATCAACTAAGTTATGTAAAAGTGGACTTTGGTGATGAGGTTAGGGCTCTTCTAATCTTGTGCTCATTGCTAGAAAGATGGAATGGCTTGGTCATGGCTGTAAGTAACTCTGTCTCTGGTTCAAATACTTTAAAATTTGATGATGTTGTTGGTGTTATCCTTAGTGAGGAAATGTGACAGAAAAGCATAGGTGAGACATCAGGAAATGCGTTGAACATGGAGAACAGGGGAAGACAAAAGGATAGAGGAAAGGGCTCAGGAAACCGCAGAAATTCTAGGAAGGGAAAATCCAAATCTAGACTTGGAAAGATAGAGTGCTAGAATTGTGGGAAGAAAGGACATCTGAAGAAAGACTGTAGAGCTCCAAAGAAACAAAGAGATTGACAGTAGGAGAGAAATCAGGAAGCAAATGTAACAGGTGATGTGTTACAAGATGCTTTGATTCTTTCTGTAGATAATATTT
>ML794747.1:473026-485872 GCA_009831015.1 Picea engelmannii | reverse complement strand
GTTCAGAGTCCAGCATATACAACAGCGGTGGAGTTGTTGAGATCAGTCTCCAAGTGGGAGATTGTTGGTTGTGGAGCCTGATTATCTTCCTGATTCAGAGGTCCTTGCTTTCAACCGTGTTTATACCCCATGAAGTATTTACAACACAGAAGTATGTACACTCTTCCACGCGGGGGAGTGAAGAGGGGGGGTACCCCCTCTGTGGGGTTTGGGGGGGCTATCCCCCCGGCTGGGGGGTCTGGGGACAAGCGGGCCCCCAGTGAGGGTTCGGGGGCGAAGCCCCCAAAGCAAAAATTGCCTTGTAAAAGTATATTGTAATTTCATTGTAAATCTGGACCGTTCATTATAAGGTCGCAGATCTAATGGTAGAGATTATGTTAGGGTTTTTTCCCTAGAAGGCAACCCTCTTTTATGAGGGAAATGTATTGTGTCTATGTATGATGGTGAATATTGTATTCTAAGAGAGGAGACTATGAGAGAAAGAAGAGGAACCTACAACGAGTTTTGCTGTAGGTTGTATCCCTTCATTTGTTGGATAATAACAAAGGAAGGACCTGGCAATTTCTCTAGTGGACGTAGCCCACACTGGGTGAACCATGTAAATCTGTGTCTCTCTTTTATTGTGTGTGTCTTATGTGTTTTGTTTCTACATTTGTTTTATTTTATTGCTCCACGGTCCTGTTTTTCTAACATTATTTTTCATTGCGATTTATGAGTCATCATGGAGCAAGAACAACCTCCCCACCGATCTCTCTGTCTTTTGAGCCAGGTACCATAGTTTGTTATGTTACTGAAGCCACCTCCTCAAATGGATAGAGTTAATAAATGTCGTACATATGTCTTCATCGTTCATACTCACAACCATCCTACCATGATTACTGAGTCACACATGAATGTGTCAGGAATCCCTTCGAATCCAACCTATGTTGTTATTAGTGGAGTCCCATCGACTCCCTCATCATCAATTGTTTGGATTTTTGAGAATCCCTCACTTGATGCTACCCATCCCATGGTCTCTACTTTGTTAATGGTGAAAAATCCTTTTTGTATTCCTGGTTGGTACATCTAATCATAATACTCATTCGATACCTTAGGCCTCTAATCCTTTCTCTTTTGGTATGACATATATGACTTCGAACTTGTGATCATCCATCTCAACGTCTAATGTAAATCCTAGTTTTGGGTATGGAGGCATGAAAAATCCTTATACTTCTTTCATTTTTGGTGGGGAGAATATCCCTCAACCAATTACCATAGCAGGAAGTTGGAATCCTCCTTCCTCTATACCCAATCGTAGATACAACCCTCCAGGGTGGAGTTCACAAATGGGAGGTCCTTTTACTTCTTATATCCCATTTGTCATTCCTTCTTCAATGATGCCGAATCCTAAGAATGATTTTCTTATAGAAACCCTTCCTATAACCTATGGTGTTTCATCAAGGGAGAGTCAATTTTATGGTATGGGAAAGACCTCGAAAAATGTTCCTTCATTTGGGGGAACCATAAATCCTCACATGAGTAACTTGTATCATGTCTCTTTCTTCTGGCAAGAGGCTTCCTCAGGGATGATTCTGGTGACATCCCCAACCACCAACAGGTTGGGCAATGCCACTTCTCGGATGTTTCACTTAGCTCTGATACCATTTTGTGAATTTATATGCATGCATATCTAAGACAATTAACAGTTACAATGTTCTATTCATGGCACTTATTCTTGCGGAAATAATCATTAAAACATATCGACAATATATGTATACACACAAAATTTTCTAACCATACACAAATTAATGTGGAAATAACAGTAAGCCGACAAACACAACATAGCTGATATATCCAGTCCTTACTCATCAAGTCATAACACATTTACAATTACACAACATACAATTAACAAATATTTGGTACTTATCTTTCAATAAATGACCACCAAGCTATGTGCAGACCTTCCACAAACCTCCTAGCCTTAGACCACACTGCTCATCATGCTCGGTAGTGTGTCACCCCGGAGCTCAGACTAAATGCCACCAGGAAAGTCATTCCTAGGCTATGCAAGGACAACAGGAAGGTTGCACAGATCAATAGGAAGGATTTTCTCCCAGGGCCAACTCACACTAATAGCTTATAACCTCTCATTCCCCACATGTCTGTCCCACCCAAGGAATTGTACCCCTTCTCTGCTCAACAGTCCTTCTACTGCACCACTTCCCTTCTAGGGCTTCAACAATAGGATGGAAAGTAATTCTACGAGCATTATAGTTATAGTTGGGCTCCCTCTGGGAAAACACTTCCCCAACAAGCTCTCTCACAAGGGGAGAGTTTCTTGTAGGCCTAAAAACTTGCTTCTTCAGTCCACGGGTCTAAAAAATTGCCTCTTCAAACCACAGTATCGACAACTTGCTTCTTCAACCCAACTTCTAAATAAACTCCATTAATGGTGATGACAACAACAAGGATCGGTATCACTTAGGTGATGGCAACAACAACAACCATTAAGGCACATCACGACTTAGGAAAGGTACAAGTGCGAGCATGAATACCTAGGTGAATCGAGAAGGGAGACATACTTCCATAACATCATAAGGGTCGTGAGGAAAATTGAGACTGGTCCCCACCCATGGATGGGGAGCAACTCCAGAATAGGAAGAGAACCCCCAACGAGCTGACTTTCCCAGCTATAACTATAGGCACCTAGGTTGACACCTGTCTTCTTGTAGCTACATGAGTTCCACTTAGCACTCATTCCCTTTCTAGGAACTTAGGACAACACAGTTTATGTCAACCATAGCCTTTGGGAAATAATAATAAAATATTATTACTTTAGAGGTAATCCCTATAGCTTAGCCCCTATGCCTAGACACTTAGCCCACTCCCTTACCCTACATATACAAAAATCAAGCTCATGGCCTTAAGCATCTAGGCTCTGTGGCCTAATAAAAATGTAAGTCTCATCTTATAACACTTGGCTCACAAGCCTATAAACATAATTACAATTCAGCAGGGGCTCGGCCTTAGGGTATTACGATTCCCTTACAACCTTTTATAAATTAGTTGGAAAGAGGATATTATCCTACCAGATAGGGAAATGGTGGATACCAGAACTCTGATTGGTCCATGATATATTATGGATGAGAATCAGGTTTGAGAGACTTTTATTTTAAATTAAAACAAATATTTGGAGGAAGATCTGAGAAAAATGGTGAGATAACTAGTGCTACACCTAATGTGGTCAATAAGGAACTAATTAGGCCTTCAACTGCCAAAGAAATTACAACACCTATTGCCAAGGATGATTTTGAGGATGGAAATTTGTTTTAAAATGTAGAAACCTTGGCAAATCTTACTAATCCTTCATATGCCAACTATAAATGTTTGGCGATATTTTTGTAAAAATATTCAAATTTATAAGGATTTTATATAGTTTTTATAAAATTTTGACAATTTTTAAGGTAAAATAATTTTATCCTATAGAATTTTGGCGAATCATTTTTAAAATAGCAAATCTCGTTTTTGGAAAAGTCATGGAAAATTAGCCCATGAGCAAAATTTAGCCCCTAAAATCATCCATGCCTATTGTGTCCACAAACATGAGTCCTCATTGAAAATCACCCAGTCTTGATTCAACTGAATATTTATCAACTTTCATAAAAGGACATAGAATCAATGAAGGCATTTAAAGGTCCACAGAAAGAGAAGCCAACGAAAGAAAATCAGAAGGGAAGAATTCTTATTTAGTTGAGATAAAATATGGTGAACTTGTTGGACCAAATTCTCCAAGGTTGGCCTCAAAGTTGGGCACAAGAGTAAGGTCTCATTTGGATGTAACCAAAGCCAATTTTGAAGATCAATATGGAAGAAATGTGGATCTAGTGATTCAACAAATGGAAAATTCCTTTGAGACTTTTGGTGGAAGGATTTCCACCAAATATTACAAGAAGAAAATAAGAAAATTGATTAATAATTTTAGGTGTAAATGCAAAAAATCAATCTTGGATGGCAAAGAAAGGGACATCAACTTGACTCCCAAATAGTGGGAGGATTTGAAGGAAAGTATGTGTGCTGAAGAGTATGTGAAAAAGAGTACAAAAGGGAAGATAGAAAGAGAAAATGTGAGGGATCGATTTATTTTGGGTCATGGTGGGTAGCGAGCCAATCAAAAAATGTTTGTAAGTATATGGATATTTGTTGAATGCATTATGTGTGGCATTTTTGTAAGTATATTGGGAAGTACATCGTGTTATATTGCATTTTGATTCGTATATATATCCAACTAATTATGTGTTGATAATAATTTGTAGGTTCAAGGAGCTAATAGATTAGAAATTGATGTGAGTGAAATGAATGACCATTATATAATGGCAGATATAGACAATTCTAAACATAAGCATATATTGAAAAATCCAATAGAAATATCCTTGCCATCTAATGAAGTTGAGAAAATCCTAACCACATCTACGTATGTTGAAAACGATAGTGAGTCGAATTATAAACAAGTAATGTAATGCATAAATGGGTTGACAAAGACAGTGTCAACCATAGCCACCTCCATTGAACCTATCATTGCTTCATGGAAAAATAATGGATGTTGTATTGATTTATATGAGGTATGCTAATTATCATTCCCCTGCAAATATTTCTTCACTTGATTTCATAATCTGACTTAATTAGTTTATGTCTGATTTTTAGTGTTTTAATGTTATATTTACTATTTGTCTACTATAGTAATGTGTCCTTATAATGTTATATTTGATTTGTGCATGATGTAATCACATGCAGGATCAAATTAAAGGATCTCCCAACATTGATGTGCCTCATCATTCTCGATCAATGTGTACAAATCTTGATGGACGTATTTCAAATATTGACTCAGTGAGTGCATTTAATTTTGTTATATCAATAATTATGCATGTTTTTGGAATTTAATTGTTTTTTTCTTATATTTATGTATACTTTTTGTTTTTTTGACAATTCCCTTTAAGTCCAATAGAGTGTGAAGTATTATAGGTAGGTGATAATGTTAACATACCAGATCCATATGACAACGCTATTGATGGCACTAGATGAATCAGTCACTTGCTAAGATCCATGAAGTGCCACTTGGTCCTAAAGAGGCCAATATACTTGCCATTAATGTTACAAGTAACATCCTCATTGCCTATGAAGATATAATTCATGGATGTGAACATTTGAAGGAGACAAAAGGGAGTTTCATTCAGTGGCCGAAGAAGTATTTGAGAAAATCATCGATCTAGATGGTCATGTTTTATTAATCAATTGTAAAATTTTTGTTTACTTTACATAATCTTCATACAATTTAAACTTACTTTACATAGTCTTCGGACCATTTAAACTTACTTTACATAGTGTTCATTTCATTTAATGTTGCTTGTGGTGTGATTAGAAATGTTGTTTCTGTCATGGCTATTGTTATCACTCAGTAATTTTCTTGGTTGTAAGGGGAAATTTCCATGGTAACCCTTTCAAACCAATCTCTAGGCTGGAAATTGGCCTTTCCAACCAGAGGGGTCTCCCTCAATGAAATTTAGTCATAATGTCTAGATATTTAGATAAGGATGGGTTTGATAGTGTGGTTGGTTGGGTTGAGGAAATAAGCATTGGGCATGGAGTCAAGAAACTAAAATATTAACCAAAGTGATCAATATCTGGTGATTGAACAAATGAATGACAAAAGCAAGATATAAATTTTTTTACAGCTACTAAAATTGTTATAGTATGGTTGAGGCTGATTCGATTCAAACCGAATGTTATAGAAATTTTTGCTACACTCCATGCATGTTACTTTGATGGTCTTCCCTTTCCCTCTACATTTTCAAATTCCCTATTTTTCGCATTCTAGAGTAAAAAAATCAAACTTTTGTACATATATGTGGGTCACAGTTAGATAGTTTACGTATACGTAGTTTTCTCCATTACATCCCATGTACATTGGGTTTTTTGCTAAAAAAGTAAAATATATGTCAAGTTTCCATACCATTTCATGAGATCCATGATCCTTGACCTTCCATATATTGGAAATGCTTCGAACTGGCCCTTGAAGTCCATTTGGAGGCTATAAATTGAGCCATATACAGTCCTTTAGGGGATTGAATATTGAGAGCAAAGACACTCTGGATAAATTACACTTCAAATAGAGTATGCATCCCTTTGTCCTTGAAATTTTGAACTTCTTTTGTTGAGCCCCAAAGCTCTTCCTATCTTGAGAAGGATAAACTCAATTACTCTTACTACTTGTGAGCTTGTCTTTATGGAGGATTGAAGTGGTGAAGGCCCAGGTGGAGGGAATTGGTTTCTCGGTTCTGATATGTGTCGTTATAGAAGTTTGTCACCTATGTCCTTCTGATTATTACATTAATATAAATACTCTTTTCTCATCCAATTGTATGTTGCAAATATTTGTATTATTTTCCATGGGAATATTTATTATACATGTTAGTGGATTATTCTATTATATATGATAACACTTTATGCAATTTCCATATGCTTGTGTACCTTGGTTGTTGAGAACAAGTTGGAGGAATCAAGTGTTGGATTGTGAGATCAGTCTTGGTCTTCTTCGGACATCTGGATGAGGTAGGATTCTATCCTTCCTTTGTTATCATTTCCATTTTTCTAGCATACTTGAGATTATAGTTGATTTATGGGTGTCTTTCCATTTGTTGTGGTTTACCCCAAGCCATATAGATATTTTTCTCATAACAAAATTGCCACTCCATTGGGGATATCTCCCTTTTAGGGTATTTAGTGATTTTTCTCCTATTTTGTTCTTTGTTTTCCTGAGTTTTTGTGTCCCATGTTTCTTGACAACCTCTATTTTTATTTGTATATGCTTTTCTTGGCCTAACCCTTGCCCAATCAATGTCTTCTTTAGCATACATAGTTTTTCCCTTGTAGTTGTGTACATATGCTTATTTTCTATGCTTAGGGAATGTACATACACTTGTGTTCCTTGAACAATTGCATACACTATTTTCTAAGTCATTGTGGCTAGGTTTAGTGTTTGTTGGGTGAGTTTTATTGGTTTTTGAGACTTCTTGGGTCCATTTCCTGACTATTGAGTTCCTACATAGTGATCAGAAGTTGCATCATTGTTGAATTCTTTGGGAGAACTTATTTCTTGTCATTTTTCTCATTTTTTGTCCTTGCATTCTAGTCTGGGTAGTTGCTTCTTAGCATACTTCTTGGCTTGCCTTATGGTGCTTGCAGTAGGGTATGTCTAAGAGGTTTTTTATTCATTCCTTGCATTTTTCATTTTATTATATTTAAATACAAACAAAATTACATTGTTTCATTTTATTTAGAGCATTTTCACTTTTGTACGCATTACAATAGTTTTGGCATTATAGGAAAAATTGCACTTCATTAAAATTGAAGAGATTGCATCCTGAGAATTACATTTAGAAACATATCATTTCTTTGAAAAATAAATACTATTACTGAGCAATATTTTTACATTTGCTTCTTCTTTATATATGCTGAGTCATAACACCATCAATTTCACAATCACACCTCTTGAGTAAGTAGAAGCCACTAAAATTAATGTTGAATAATTAAAATTGATTAGAAACAATTTTATTTTTCAGAGTACACAAACAAGATTAGGATCTAGGTCCTTTGAATAGTATTTCATGAGTAAACTTCTCCAAGGCTATCAAACTCAATGTATGTGTCTGACCAGGGAGTGGTGAAACCCATTGTATAATTGGTGTCCTTGGGAGGATCTCCTCGCACCAGAGTTAAGCATGAGGTCACATGAAGTTGGTTGCATAGATAGCCCTCTAATACCTTCCTAGTGTCAAATATATTTATGGGGTTCTATTCATATTTGGTGGTTTTTCTAGTACCTTTACCTCCTTAAGAGGTGGTGCTTTTGCAACTTTGGTCTTTTCTACCATGCCCATATGGTGGATTGGACCTGCAATTGTTTTCCCGAGCATTGATTATACCATGGTGACCATAGTTGCTTGACCTAGGTATTCACAAAGGTTGCTTACATGGGTTATTCTGCAGGTACCCTAAGTTAGATAAGGATTGAACAACACATACAATTTATGGAGGATTTTCTCTTTGGAGGAATTTGACCGAATCCACTATGAATCCCAAGAGGGTCCTTATAACAAATTCTATTACCTCCACTATATTGTTCAAAAGTCTCATCCCCTCTTGGGAGAGGCATACTTTCTTTAGTTCGAAAGGTCCCTTCATCCATCATATCATGTTTGTGTGCATTGACCTTTAGTTTCATTTAGGGGTTTTCTATTTTTTTATAGCTTTCCTTAGGATTTTGTTTTGCATTGCGAGTTCTAAGTCATCATGGAGCAAGAACAACCTCCCCACTGATCTCATCGTCTTTTGAGCCAAGTACCACAGTTTGTTATGTTATTGAAGCCACCTCGTAAATGACGTAGAGTTAATAAACATTGTACATATATCTTCATCGCTAATACTCACAACCATCCTATGATGATTACTGAGTCAGACAAGAATGTGTCAGGAATCCCTTCAACTCCAGCCTATGTTATGATTAGTGGAGTCCCCTTGACTTCCTCATCATCGATTGTTTGGATTTTTGAGAATCCCTCACTTGATGCTACCCAGCCCATGGTATCTACTTAGTTAACGGTGACAAATCATTTTGTATTCCTAGTTGGTATATCTAATCATAATACTCAGTCGATGCCTTAGGCCTCTAATCCTTTCTCTTTTGGTATGAAAGATATGACTTCGAACTTGTCATCCTCCATTTCGACGTCTAATGTAAATCCTAGTTTTGGGTATGGAGGCACGACAACTCCTTATACTCCTTTCATGTTTGGTGGGGGGAATATCCCTCAACGAATTCCCATAGTAGCAAGTCGGAATCCTCCTTCCTCTATACCCAATATTAGCTACAACCCTGCAGGGTGGAGTGAAAAAATGGGAGGTCATTTTACTTATTATATCCCATCTGTCATTCTTTCTTCCATGATGTCGACCCCTAAGAATTCTTTTCTTATAGAAAACCTTCCTATAACCTCTAGTGTTTCATCAAGGGAGAGTCAATTTTATGGTATGGGAAATACCTCAAAACAATTTCCTTCATCTAGGGGAAGCATAAATCCTCACATGAGTAACCTATATCATGTCACTTTATTATTACAAGTGACTTCCTCGGGGATGATTCTTGTGATGTCCCCAACCACCAACAGTTTGGGCAACGCCACTTCTCATATGTTTCACTTAGCTCTGATACCATTTTGTGAATTTACATGCATGCATATCTAACACAATTAACAGTTACAACGTTCTGTTTATGCCGCTTATTGTTGCAGAAATAATCATTAAAACATACATACAATATATGCATACACATGACATATTCTAACTATACAAAGATTAATGTGGAAATAATAGTAATCCAACACACACATCATAGCTGATATATCCAGTTCTTACTCATTAAGTTATAACACATGTACAATTACACAACATACAATTAACAGAGATTTGGTACTTATCTTTCAATAAATGACCACCAAGATGCATGTAGACATTCCATGAACCTCCCATCCTTAGACCATGATGCTCATCACACTCAACAGTGTGTCACCCCTGAGCTGGGACTAAACTCCATCGAGAAAGGGATTCCTAGTCTAGGAAAGGATAATAGGAAGGTCGCATAGATCAACAAGAAGGATTTTCTTCGAGGGCCAATTCACACTAACAACCTATAGCCTCTCATTCCCCACATGCCTATCCCACCCCAATAAATGTGCCCCTTCTTTGCTCAACAGTCCTTTTTCTACCCCACTTCCCTTCCATTGCTTCAACAACAGGCTAGACAAGGGTTCTCCGAGAAATATAGCTGCAGTTGGGATCCCTTTGGTAAAACACTTCCCCAACAACCTCTCTCACCTGGAGAGAGTTTATTGCAGGCCTACCAACCCACTTCTTCAAACCACAGGCCTGAAAACCTACTTCTTCAACCCAAATTCTAATTCAACTCCAGTAAGGGTGATGGAAAAAACAAGGCTCGGTATCGCTTAGGTGATGGAAGAAACAACAACCATTAAGGCACAACATGACTCAGGTAAGGTACAAGTGCGAGCATGAATCCATGGATGAATTGGGAAGTGTGACATACTTCCATAGCATCGTAAGGGTCATGAGGAAACTCGATACTTGTCCCCACCCATGGATGGGGAATAACGCCAAAATGGGAAGAGAACCCCCAACAAGCTAACTTTCCCATCAATAACTACATGCACCCAGGTCGACACATGTATTCTTGCAACTGTATGAGTTCCAGTTAGCACTCGTTCCCTTTCCAATAACCTAGGACAACATGGTTTATGTCAACCATAGACTTTGGGAAATAATAATAAAATATTATTCCTTTAGAGGTAATCCCTCTAGCTTAGCCCCTATGCCTAGACACTTAGGCCTCTCCCTTACCCTACCTGGTGGAGCTTATTCCCCCATAAATATTTATTCATGGTCGGTCTACACGTAGCAGTGTAATTTTATTAATGATATGTACATTTACATATACAAAAATTAGGCTCATGGCCTTAAGAATCTAGGCTCTCCTGCCTAATAAACATGTAAGTCTCAATTTATAACACTTAGCTCACCATCCTATAAACATAATTACAGTTCAACAGGGGCTAGGCCTTGGGGTGTTACAATTCCCTTACAACCTTTCATGAATTAGTTGGAAGGAGGACACTATCCTACCAGATAGGTAAATGGTAGATACCAGAACTCTGATTGGCCCATAGTATATTCTGCATCAGAATCAGGTTTGAAATACTTTTATTTTAAATTAAAACAAAGATTTGAAGGAAGATATGAAAACAATGGTGAGATAGTTAGTGCCACACCTAATGTAGTCAATAAGGAACCAATTAGGCCTTCAACTGCCAAAGAAATTATAACACCTATTGTGTCCACAAAGATAAGTCCTCATTGAACATCACCCAGTCTTGATTCGACTGAAGATTTATCAACTTTCATAAAAAGACACAAAATCAATGAAGGCATTTATAGGTCCACATAAAGGGAATCCAAAGAAAGAAAATCAAAAGGGAAGAAGGCTTATTTGGTTGAGATAAAAGAGGGTGAACCTGTTGGACCAAATTCTCCAAGGTGGGCCTCAAAGTTGGGCACGAGAGTAAGGACTCATTTGGATGTCACCAAAGCCAATTTTGAATATCAATATGGAAGAAATGTGGATCTAGTGATTCAACAAATGGAAAATTCCTTTGATACTTTTGGTGGAAGTATTTCCACCAAATATTACAAGAAGAAAATAAGAAAATTGATTAATAATTTTAGGCATAAATGCAGAAAATCAATCTTGGATGGAAAAGAAAGGGACATCATCTTGACTCCCAAACAGTGGGAGGATTTGAAGGAAAGTATGTGTGCTGAAGAGTATGTCAAAAAGAGTACAAAAGGGAAGATAGAAAGAGAAAATGTGAGGGATCGATTTATTTTGGGTCGTGATGGGTAGCGGGCCAATCAAAGAATGTTTGTAAGTATATAGATTTTTTGCTGAAAACATTATGTGTGTCATTTTTGTAAGTACATTTGGAAGTGCATTGTGTTATATTTCATTTTGATTTATATATATATCCAACTAATTATGTGTTGATAATAATTTGTAGGTTCAAGGAGCTAATAGATCAGAAATTGATGTGAGTGAAATGATTGACCATTATATAATGGTAGATATAGACAATTCTAAACATAAGAATATATAAAAAAATCCAATAGAATGACCATTGTCATCTAATGAAGTTGAGAAAATCCTAACCACGTCTACGTATGTTGAAAAATATAGTGAGTCGAATTATAAACATGTAATGGAATGCATAAATGGGTTGACAAAGACAATGCCAACCATTTTCACCTCCATTGAACCTATCATTGCTTTATGGAAAAATAAGGGATGTTGTAGTGATTCATATGAGGTATGCTAATTATCATTCCCGTGAAAACATTTCTTCACTTGACTTCATAAGCTGATTTAATTAGTTTAGGTCTGATTTTTAGTATTTTAATGTTATATTTACTATTTTTCTACTATATTATTGTGTCCTTATAATGTTATATTTGATGTGTGCATGATGTAATCACATGCAGGAACAAATTAAAGGATCTCCCAGCATTAATGTGCTTAATCATTCTCGATCAGTATGTACAAATATTGTTGGACATATTTCAAATATTGACTCAATGAGTGCATTTAATTTTGTTATATTAATAATTATACGTGTTTTTGGAATTTAATTGTTTTTTTTCTTATATTGATGTATACTTTTTTTTTTTTTTTGACAGTGCCCTTTAACTCCAACAAAGTGTGAAGTATTACAGGTAGGTGATAATGTTAACATACTAGATCCATATGACAATGCTATTGATGGCACTGGATGAATTCAGACACTTGCTAAGATCCACGAAGCACCACTTGGTCCTGAGGAGGCCAATATACTTGTCATTATTGTTACAAGTAAAATACTCGTTGACTATGAATATATAATTGATGGATGTGAATGTTTGAAGGAGACAAAAGGGAGTTTCATTCGGTGTTCGAAGAAGTATTTGAGAAAATCATCGATCTAGATGGTCATGTTTTATTAATCAATTGCAAACTTTTTGTTTACTTTACGTAGTCTTCATACCATTTAAGATTACTTTACATAGTCTTCAGTGTTAAGCCCTAATATTGGCTCATTACCACTTAATTGGGGCATATTAGATTAGTAATGTTATTTTATTTATGTTGGCTTTAGGCCATTAGTTGTAATTTAGATTAGTAATGTTATTTTATTTATGTCGGCTTTAGGCCAT
>ML794747.1:452460-467905 GCA_009831015.1 Picea engelmannii | reverse complement strand
ATCTTGTACTTGAACATTTAAGTGGGGTAAAAGGAGGTTGCCCCCTCGAAGAGGCTTATTATCTGAAATTATCTCTTTTTCAAGGCGTTGAGTACTTTTCTTGAGGTTTTTCTATGCTATATTGATGTTTGGTTCTTAACATTCAGACCATTTAAACTTACTTTACATAGTGTTCATTTCATTTAATGTTGTTTTTGGTGCGATTAGAAATGTTGTTTATGTCATGCCTATTGTTATCACTTGGTAATTTTCTTGGTTGTAAAGGGAAATTTCCATGGTAACCCTTTCAAACCAATCTCTAGGATGGAAATCGACCCTTCCAACCAGAGGGGTCTTCCTCAATGAAATTTAGTCACAATGGCCATATCTTTAGATAAGGATGGGTTTTTATAGTGTGGTTGGTTGGGTTGAGGAAATGACCATTGGGCATGGAGTCAAGAAACTAAAATATTAACCAAAGTGATGAATATCCGATGATTGAACAAATGAATGAAAAAAGAAATATATAAAACATTTTCTAGCTACTAAACTCATTACAGTATGGTTGAGGATTTGAGGATTAACAGTCCATTAACACAAAACATCTAACATGGATGAATTTAATATAAATTTTAGAGGAAAAAGTGGAAGTATTTAACTGATATGAACTCAGAGAATCAAATATGAATTATGAATCATGTAATTTTAATTAAATACATGCATATCATACATACAAACGGTAAAATGAGATAAAGATAAACATACACAATATAAAATCACAAACTTGAGAGATATTTCTACACCTAGAAAATCCCTTCATAAATGATATATATGTTTCTTTACATTTGTTTTTACTAAAATATATGCTTAACCCTATTTCCTCTGGAACCATATTTTACCACCTAGATGAGTCATCAAGACTGATTAGCAACTGGAAATTTATACTTTGATCTCCCCAGTCTCTCAACTTCCTTCCACTAACTTTCAGAGGGAACATCATAATAAACTATTTCCTTGATAAGAACCTCTAATCATATGTAGGATGCATATGAAATAGGATGAAGACCTGATTTGATTATCCTTAATTAACTTAGAATCTTGAAGTCATTTGTTAACTTGTCCACAATTATATTTCCTTTTAACCCTTTTTCTAGGTCTTTAAATTCAGAATGATCGATTTGAGCCTGGGTCAACACAACATCATATTTCTCTTGTGAAACCAACTTGCCATTGTTATTCCAAAAAGAAGGCAAACAACTTTTAAATAACTGACTGAATAAATCCTTGAATCTTTGTACATTTTTTTCTATCTTCTCTACTTTTGACCGTAGATTCCTCATATGGTTATGTTTGCCAATGATTTTCTTGGTGAAAACTATGAAAACAATCCTATATTTTACTCCAATAGTTTGTAAGTATACATTAGAGACTGCATTTAGGATATTAATTTCATTTCGAGACCACTCCAAAGCTATTTTCAACAATGTTTCATTTACAATTATACATTTATGAAGGGTTGTGCTTGCTACAATACTCTTTTCATGAACAAAAGTTAAGTAATGTCTAAACTTGGTGATATCCACTGCTAAGGAATCCCAAAGAAGATGTTTTTCCCTTTGCAATGGAAATTTTCCTTTTATCCTTGACTTCAACTTGGAAACCATTTCCTGCAAACAATTGTGCTCTTTTTGGATTTGATTACTCTTTTCACTTCTTTGAACTTCTTCATGTTTAAGTTTAATATTTTCTTGTTTAAGTTCTTTATTTTCTACATCATTTAGATTAACTTGGGACATAACTGTTACCGGATTTTTAGTAGATACATCTTTCTCCTAACTACAACTTGTAGTTATGTTTCTCAGAAACAATTCATCTCTTTCTTTATACCACTCTTGCTTTTCATTCTCTAATTGCAGGAATTTTTATTTATAGTTCATCAGTTCTTATTGTTCGACATATTTTCATTGATGTGTTGTCATTGATGTCACTATCCTATGAAATTATGATGTGATGATGAAATTTTATGAACAACATGCAGAGGACTCTACCTAAATCTCAGGAGGGGCATCATATTAGATTTCACAAGATCATTGAAATTGAAGAAACACGATGGGGATCAAATTCCCAAGAGATCAATGATCTCAATCAGTTAGAAGCCAAGTACAAAATGAAAAATCTCAGAAGGGAAAGCGCATTGCAGAAATGCGATCAGGAGAGAAATCCCCACAATAAAACTACAAAATAATTGATGGAGAATCCTGCCCATTGATGTGGATTTCGGGACAAACCAGGACCCTAATATCTGGGAGTTATAGAGGAGGCTTTGAATCAACATCTGATTAATTCTTGACCGTTGGATCTTAGTAAGGGTGGATCAACAACAGGGAACCATTGGGAAATTAAAGGGTTGAGTTAATGATTTCACAAGTTTCGATTTTGAAATCACCCTTGATCGTTGATCTACTACATGAGCATTCTCGACCATTATATAAATTCAAGGATTAATCGAGGAATCTCACTTTGGGAAAGTTGAGAATTGGGAAAAAATAACCCAAACTGCTGAAGGCCTAAATAAAGATGGATCGTTGATCTAAGAGCTAATCACAGTCATTGAATCAAGGATTCAAGAGATACTGAAACATCTGAAATACCGACAATCATTGGATCATGTTAGTCATTTCACGTCAAAGATGGACCATTAGATGAATTCAATTTGCTCGAGGTTTATTCTAGGAATATCACTTCAGATAATTGAGAATTGGGAACGGATAGCCCAAAGTCTTGAAGGCTTAAATGAATCTAGACCGTTGATATACAACTGATCAAAGTTGTTGATGAAGAATTCACGAGACCCTGAAATAACTAAAATACTGACAACTGTTGGATCGTGTTAGTATTTTTGAATCAAATATAGACCATTGGATGAAGTCAAGTTTCTCTAGTTTTATTCAAGGAATCTCACTTTAGGAGAATTAAGAATTGGGAAGGGACAACCCAAAAGTCCTGAAGGCCGAAATAAATCTAGATTGTTGATCTAGAACTGATCACAATCATTAGATCCAGGAGGACGACATGTGCCACATGAGGAGATCCAGGTCAACATACCACGTCATCAAGGTCATGTGGAACTAACAGATGATGACAAGTGTCTAGGTCCAGTTGGCACTTTAAGTTTATGTAATTCATGAATCTAAGTGACACGTTATAGCCACTCGGCCAGTTCTAAGTCAGCAGTGATGTCAGTAAATTACGTCACTCCAGGAGTTTTTCCTTTGGGAAAAACCAACAACTAGCCAAAGTGTCGAAGGCTGAATTCAATGAAAATCGTTGATCTAAGATCATCTAGGATGAATCATGACCGTTAGATCAAAACATGATGTAATCTCTTCCATGTTGACCACTTCAACATTGACCAACTCCGGTGGAAATTGGAACAAATATTACCTAGAACTCCAAGCCTCCAAAGTCCCAAAGCCCCAAAGTAAATAGTGTATGTCCATATCAACATTTTATTAAATCACAACTGTTAGATTAAGCAGTGGAAGGATAAGTAAGGATTGAAGCTAGACCTTGATTTGGTTTGGGGATTCATGCTAACCATTGGATCAATCCTTGTTAGAAGTGAATGAGAATTGTTCACTCAATTGCAGATCAAGTCATGGTCGTTGATCTGTTAGAAACCTATGGACGATCTAAGATTGTCCATATACAAAGGAACATATATCGACCGTCCAATCTACTTTGGTGAAATGTACTCCGGAAGGTTGAAATATTGCAGAGGATGGAAGTCCTGAAGTCAATAATGGCCATCCATCTCAATGTTCAACTAAGTCATAGTCGTTAGATTAAGAGGTGGAAAGATAAGTAAGGATAAAATATATACCATTGATTTGGCTACGGGAAACACGAAAACCATCGGATCAACCCTTGTGAGAGGTAACTACTTTAGAGAGTTGAAACTCCAGAATCTTGGATGAGAAATAAATCACTCGAAGTCTAAAGTACTGGAGGACTATGTTCTAGCCCGCGATCATGGGTTACAAACACATAATCCATGAGATGTTGTGTACATCGCTTAATTGATAAGCGCATGGTTTTTTTCTATTGGTCATATGTAAATGGTTTGAAGGAAGCACCTCTACAGGATTCTATTTCTGCAATATTTGCAGAGACATGGAATCGAATTAAAATAAATCAACCCATACCTATGATTGATTTATGAAAATCACTCCCACTGAATTAAGAGCCTTCACAATTATGTTTTAATAATAATAAATATTATTGTTGATTTAAAGTGAAGAGGTGTAATGGTCCAAACAAAGGGACACAATGCTTCATAGCTCACACCAGTTGGAAGAGTATATAAAAAAAAATGAATGGTGAGAAGAAAGTGTCTCTGTAGTCCATATTAGAAGATCAAAACAACATTAGAGTCCAAGAATAAGAACTGATGATTCTTATGAAGTGAGGGTGGAAGGGAGGATCATGAAAGGATTCATATCCTTTAAGTTTAAGGGAGTTGGTGCTTCCTGGGGTTGGTGCCCTAAAGACAAGGGAGTTGGTGCTTCCTAGGGTTGGTTCCCTAAAAACAAGGGAGTTGGTTCTTCCTAGGGTTGGTTCCGTAAAGACAAGAGAGTTGGTGCTTCCTAGGTTTGGTGCCCTGAAGAAGGGTATTTGTGTCTCCTAGACTTGGTTCTCTAAAAAGGATTGGTGTCCTTCACTATTATTCATAAAATCCTTGTAAGTCCTATTAATTATATTTGTATAATTGATTTTACAAACAAGTCTATTATTAATCTATTGTGGTAATTAAAAATATATAAAAGTAACTGCTAATTGTTGGAAAATGGTAATATTGATTCACCCCCCCCTCAGTATCCCAACAATTGGTATCAGAGCAGGTACCTTCATCACAGTCTAAAAGAACATAAGGTATATCTTAAAGATGGATCAACAAGAAGGAATGTCTAAAAACAAAGCACTATTGTTCATTGGAGGTGGCTATTCTCTATGGAAAGTAAGAATGAAAAAATTCATGTTGGCTCTTGGTTTTGATATCTGACAATCTGTTGTAGATGGTTTCACTACACCAACTACTCCTCCCAAATATTTTGTAGGAAAGAAAATATGTAATGAAAACTCTAGAGGAGTTAATGCAATTCTAGGAGGGTTGAAAAATTCTATATGTGTGAAGGTTATGCATTGTAAGTCATCCAAAGAAATCTGTGACAAATTGGAGGTTGTATATGAAGGATATAGCAAAGTCAGGGAGGCCAAACTACAGACCTATATAAATCAGTTTGAAAAAATGAAAATGAAAGAAGAAGAGAACATTGTTGAATACCTTCATAGGGTAGATGAAGTGTTTAATTCAATCATAGCAATAGGAGAAGAACTTATAGATAAACCCATTGTGAAAAAGATACTAATGTCATTACTTATGAGATATGATGCCAAGATTTCTATAATTGAAGATAAGTTTTATCTTGACACACTCACAGTTGATCAGCTTCATGGAATTTTTACTGCATATGAAATGATAACGGGGAAAGATAAATCATCAAAAAGAGAAACATCCTTTACAACATCTAAAACAAAGATGAAGCAGGAGAAAAATACCAATGATGAGTTATCGGATATATGTGATGAGGAAACTACCAACTTCATAAAGAAACTCAAGAAAGGGACAAGGAAATATTCCTTTAATATGTTTAGACTGTGGAAAAATTGGACACTTTTCCAATAAATTTCCCCATCCTAAGCATGAGGAAAGTGATGACGAAAGAACCTTAAAAAATCAGAAGAAAATCAACACTAATAATAAAAACAAGTTCTACAAGAAAAAGAAAATGTTCTTTACCCAAGAAGATAGTAGCTCATCAGAAGAAAATGAAGAAGATGAAATATAGCTTCTATTTATGGGTATAAAAACTCAAGATGATAAACATTCAGACGATGAAGAAGAAGTGAACTTCGAAGAAGAAATCCTTAGTGTAATTAAAGAACTAAGAAAAACTTAAAAAACAAAACAGGGTACTAAGGGAAGAGCTTCTTGAGATTAAATAAGCCACTAAATCAAGAAAGAGGGATGTTTCCAAAACCCTCGAAGAGTAAAAGAATACCGTCAGTGATTTGAATTCTCATCTCCTGGAAGATAATAAAATTGACTAAGTCATTTTAAAACAACTTAATGATAAAAACAAGTATGTGAGAAACTAGAAGATGAGATAAAGTTGTTAAAAAGTGAAATTGAGAAAGAAAAGAAGGGATTAAAATTTGGAAATAGTTCAAATATCTTGGATGAAATTCTCAATATTCAAAGGTCACCAAACAACAAGACTGGTTTGGGGTACACTCAAGACTCAACTTCTACATCACAAGGATCTATCAAGAAACCAATCAGTTATGCAAATGATCTAAAAAAATCATTAAGAAAAGAAGATAATAAGGAAAAGATGATACCATTGAAAACTATTACACATAAACAAAAATCAGTACTCCCTACTAGAGTAAAAGATGATAAGAAAAATAAAATCATCAGAAGGAATCCCCATAAATATTTATTTATTGGATATTGTTACTCTTGCAATAATTTTGGCCATAAGGTAGTACACTACAAATATTATGGACAAAACAATCATAGAAATGTCCAAAGATATAAGAACAATAAGTACAATACAGAAAAAAGAAACTACAACTCATTTTCTCCTTTGCAAGACTTCAATAGTGAATGCCAAAAATGCAACAACTATGGTCATAAAACTAGTGAATGTAGATTTCCAAAATATGATAAAAAGACAAATAATTCCCATAATAAAAAAGAATGTAAGAAAAAGCAAACATAGTGCAATGTATCCGTATATGCAAGAAATCAAGGATACCAATGGTGTATAGAGAGTTGATTTTCCAAACATATGACTAGAGATAAAAGTAAATTTCTCAATTTAAATAAGAAAGGAAAAGGAAAAGTAACTTTTGGAGATAACATGTCAGCCAAGATATTGGGAAAAGGCACTGTTAGTTTAGGAAATGACAAAACCGAAGTAGAAGATGTAATTCTGGTATAAAATCTCAAACCAAATCTCCTAAGTGTAATTTAGACATGTGATCAGGGTCACGTCACATACTTACTTTTGATTCTCAGAAATGTAAGATCAGAAAAAGGGACACTGGAAAGCTAGTGGCAGTTGCACCAAGAACATCTAGAAATGTGTACATCATTAATATAGATGAAGATGAAAAATGTTGTTTAATCCAAGTATATGAAAGATGGATATGGAATAGAAGTTTGGGACATTTAAGCTTTGACAACTTTATCAAAGCCAATAAGAAAAAGGAAGTTAGGGACCTGCCAAAAGTGATTAATCCTTCAGATTCTGTTAAGAACCAAATATCAATATAGCACAGAAAAACCTCATAATAAGTACTCAACGCCTTGAAAAAAAGAGAATTTCATATAATAAGCCTCTTCGAGGGGGAAACCTCCTTTTACACCACATAAATGTTCAAGTACAAGATTCTTCCAATTCAAAATGTCTCCTTGGTATATATAGGAGACTAGGAGGTACAATTACAACTAATGGACCCAAGCCGACATAAATAAAATAACATTACGAATGTAATCTTCCCTAATTAAGGGGTAACGTGCCACTATTTAGGTCTTAACATTCCCTCCCCTTCATACAAGTGTTGTCCGCAACACTTGAGTAATTATGAATGCTTATATATAAAAGACTCATCTTCCTAAGTGGAATCTTCAGTAGGAAGTTTCCTCCACTTAATGAGATACTCTGAAATGGATCTATTCCTTAGCTGGTGAATTCTTGTGTCAATGATGGCTTCAGGATCCAATATGATTTTTTCTTCCTCATCAATTTATGGAAATATAGTTTGAACTGGGATCTTGTCACCTATAACCTTCTTTAAGCATGAAACATGGAAAACTTGGTGTACTTGTGAGGATGCAGGCAACTCCAATTTGTATGGCATAGTACCAATCTTTTGCAACACTTTATAAGGACCATAGTACTTTTGTGATAATTTATTATCCATCTTCTATTTCTTGAGGGACATTTGTTTGTATGGTTGTAGTCTTAAAAAAACCCAATCCCCTACTTCAAAACTTACTTCACAACGATGTTGATCTTCTTATTGTTTCATGCGATTTTGTGCCATGGTCAGGTTGTCCTTTAAGATTTGGAGAACTTGTTGTTGATGCTCGATGTGATATTCCATTGCTTGAACCTTAGATTTTTTCTTTAGATAAGAAGTGATGGAAGGAGGGTAGTATCCATAGAGTGCCATAAATGTTGTCATTTTTGTTGCAATATGAAAGGAAGTGTTATACCACCATTCTGCCAAGGGTAACCATTTGAACCATTGTGTTTGTTTATCAGAGACAAAGCAACGAAGGTAGCCTTCCAGACACTTGTTCACTATCTTGGTTTGTCCATCAAATTGAGGATGATAGGATGAGCTATGAGCCAATTGAGTACCCAAACAAGAAAATAATTCTGTCCAAAAATGTCCAGTGAAGATAGGATCTCTGTCACTTATAATAATCTGTGGCATTCCATGTAGTTTTTGAACTGTCTCTATGAATGCGGTGGAAAGTGTATTATCTTTGAAGGGATGAGAGAGTGCACAAAAGTGTGTGTACTTGGTCAGTCTATCAACAATCACTATGATGACACTCTTTCCTTTAGACTTCGATAACCCTATGATGAAATCCATGGAAATATCCTCCCAACACTGACTTGGGATGGTTAATGGTTGTAAAAGACCCAGGGTCTCCGTTTTTTCCACCTTATTTTGTTGGCAAAACAAATATTCTTCTATAAACCTTTGAACATCAGTTTTAACGCCATCCCAAAAAAATTCCTTCTTGACGCTATGGTAAGTTTTCAAAAATCTTGAGTGCCCTCCTACCGGAAAGGTGTGAAATTCCAATAGTACCTTTTGTTTGAGTTGGGAGTTCTGACATAAATATAAGTGATATTTGTACCATAGTGAATCATTTTTCCATGTAAATGTATCTGATGCACTGGAATCCTACTGTAACCTTTGAATGAGATTCCACACATTTTTTCATTCTTCCATTCATCCCTCACTTATATTATCCAATCAGGTTGGATGATTGAAATAGCATAAAGAAAGGCCTCAACATCTTCATCCTTTCTTGAGAGTGCATCTGCCACAACATTTTGCTTCCATTTTTTATAGATGATTTCAAAATCATAACCTAATATCTTGGTCACCCATTTTTGTTGTTCTTCTGAAGATAGTATTTGTTCCAAGAAGTATTTAAGACTATCATGATCTATTTTGACCTTGAAGTGCCTACCTATTAGGTAAGGGTGACATTTCTTCAATGCATGTAGTATTGCCATCATTGCCTTCTCATAAATGGGCTTGTGTAAGTCCTTTCCCCTGAGTGGCCAACTTTCAAAATCCAGGGGCCTTCCTTCTTCCATTAGGACAACACCAATGCCATTTCCCGAGGCATCACATTCCATAATAAAGGTTTTTGTGAAGTCTAGTGTGGTCAAGACAAGAGATTTAAACATCACCTCTTTAAGTTGTTCAAAATCTTTAGTTTCCTTTGGATTCCATGAAAATGCATCCTTCTTAGTTAGTGTCGTTAAAGGTGCTGCTATTCTCCCATAGTTCTGAACAAACTTGCGGTAGTAACTTGTCAAACCCAAAAATCCTCTAAGATTATTCAATGTTTTGGGAATCAGCCAGTCCATCATGGCCTTAATATTGTTAGGGTCTACCTTGACACATTCATGAGATACAATATGACCCAAATACTCTACCTCCTTCAACCCAAATAAACATTTGGATGGTTTGGCATATAGTTGTTTCTCATTTAGTAGTTGTATTACCTTGTCAACATGTCACACATGATCCTCCCAAGACTTTCTATAGATTAATATATCATCAAAAAATACTAACAAAAATTTTCGAAGGAAGGGCTTGAAAATGGAATTCATCAACCCTTGGAATGTGGAAGGTGCATTTGTAAGGCCAAAAGACATGACCAAAAAATCATAATGGTCTTCATGACTTTGGAATGTTGTTTTTGGGATATCTTCTTCCTTCATTCTAATCTGATGATACCATGAACGAAGATCAAACTTTGTGAAACAGATTTCTCCATGTAGTTCATCTAACAATTCATCAATGACAGGTGTCAGGAATGAGAAACTTATCTTTAATAGTGATCTTGTTGAGCTCTCTATAATCTGTACACATATGCCATGAGCCATCTTTCTTGAATACCATTACCACCAGTGCAAAGTAAGAACTTTAGATAGGTCTAATAATGCCAACCTCTAACATTTCTTCAACCATATGCTCAATTTCACTCTTCTAGGAATAAGGGTATCTGTACGACCTAATGTTAGGAGGAACACTCCAAGGAATTAGGTGAATATCATGATCATAATTTCAAGTGGGTGGAAGACCTTTGGGAATATCTTCAAATACTTTGGAATGCTTATCAATTATCCCTTGGAGATCTAGGGAATAGATGGATTAAAGATGTTTGAACATATAGTGAGCATAGTTGTGCAATAACACCTTGATGCCCCTTTTTCAATAATTTTTTCATGCCATTAGAGATTATCACCGTACTAGGTTACCTAGTGATACCTCTTAACTCAATTTATTTTCCTTCCATTGAAAATTTCATGAAAAGTTCTTGAAAATTAAAAGCCATCATTCCTAATGATTGTAACCATTGGATTCCTAGTACGAGATCAACACCACCCATGGGTATATAAATCATTGGAATACTCATTACATATTCCCCCATAGTAAGATTGATCTTATTTCATTTTACTGAGAAATTGATAGTTTCTCCATCTGTAATCACTACTTGAAACTTTGGCGCTGGATATACAAAACAATTGAGAGCTTTGGCTAATTTATAGTGAATGAAATTATGAGTACTACCAGAATCAATTAGGACTATTACCCTTTTATTTTTGATATATCCTTCGATCTTGAGGGTTTGAGGAGTGTTAATTCCATCCAATGAATTACACGATATCGTGGGAGTCAACTCTTCAGAAGAAATCGCTTCTACGTTTTCATCTTGAGATGGTTCTTGTTCTTGTTCTTGTTCTTGTTCTTCTTCCTCTTCACAATATATGTAGAATATTTTCTTCTCACCACACTTATGTCCCTTACTGTACTGGTTTTCAAAATTAAAGCATAAACCTTTTTCTTTTCTTTCCTCCAATTTTTGAGGTGTCAACCTTGTAAGTTGAGTCGTTTTATTAGTGGGAAAATTATTCTCTCGATAGATATTAGGATTGGTCCTTCTAGTAGCCATAGCCATATTTTTACTTTCAACATTTTTTGCCATCCTAAATTCATTCTCCAATGATTTGGGTTCCCAAAGGAGAACCTCATTTTAAATGTTATTCTTTAAAGTTCCTATGAAAACATCAATCAAGTGCTCATCTGGAATATTTGTTACCTTTATATTCAATCTTTCGAAGTTATCAATGTTCTCTGTAACTGAACCCTTTTGCTTGAGATTTATCAATTGGCTAAAGAAGGTATTGCTCCTTTTATCCTCATAATGTGCTATCATTTTGTTAAGAGCCAAATATCAATATAGCATAAAAAAACCTCAGAATAAGTACCTAACGCCTTGAAAAAGAGAGAAATTCAGATAATAATCCTCTTCGAGGGGGCAACCTCCTTATGCCCACATAAATGTACAATTACAAGATGATTAAAAATGAAAATGTCTCCTTGGTATATATAGGAGACTAGGAGGCATAATTACAACTAATGGCCTAAAGCTGACATAAATAAAATAACCTTACTAATATAATATGCCCCAATTAAGGGGTAATGAGCCACTATTTAGGGCTTAACATGCCCCTCCCCTTGAGACAAGTTTTATCCGCAACACTGGAGTAACTCTAGATGCCTTTGTATAAAAGAGTCATCTTCCCAAGTGGAATCTTCAGCCGGTAGTTTCCTCCATTTAATGAGATACTCTGAAATGGATCTATTCCTCAGCTGGAGAATTCTTGTGTCAGTGATGGCTTCAGGCTCGAATATGATTTTTCCTTACTCGTTAATTTCTAGCAATATAGTTTGAACTGGGATATTGTCACATATAACCTTCTTTAAGCATGAAACATGGAAAACTAGGTGTACTCGTGAAGATGCAGACAACTCTAATTTGTATGCCATAGTACCAATTTTTTGCAGCACCTTATAAGGGCCATAGTACTTTGGTGATAATTTATTATCCTTCTTGGCTTGCTTGAGGGACATATGTTTGTATGGTTGTAGTCTTAAAAATACCCAATCCCCTACTTCAAAACTTCTTTCACTATGATGTTGATGTACTTGTTGTTTCATACGATTTTGTGCCATGGTCAGGTTGTCCTTTAATATTTGGAGAATTTGTTGTTGATGCTCAATGTGATCTTCCACTGCTTGAACCTTAGATTTTTCTTTTAGATAAGAAGTGATGGAAGGAGGGTGGTATCCATAGAGTGCCATAAATGGTGTCATTTTTGTTGCAGTATGAAAGGAAGTGTTATACCACCATTCTGCCAAGGGTAACCATTTGAGCCATTGTGTTTGTTTATCAGAGACAAAGCAACGGAGGTAGCATTCCAAACATGTGTTCACTATCTCGGTTTTTCCATTAGATTGAGGATGATAGGATGAGCTATGAGCCAATTGAGTACCCAAACAAGAAAATAATTATGTCCAAAAATGTCCAGTGGATATGGGATCTCTGTCACTTACAATAATATTTGGGCTACCATGTATCTTTTGAACTGTCTTCATGAATGCGGTGGAAACTGTACTGGATTTGAAGGGATGAGAGAGTGCACAAAAGTGTGTGTACTTGGTCAGTCTATCAAAAATCACCATGATGACACTCTTTCCTTTAGACTTTGATAACCCTGTGATGAAATCCATGGAAACCTCCTCCCAGCACTGACCTAGGATGGCTAATGGTTGTAAAAGACCCTAGGTCTTAATTGTTTCCACGTTATTTTGTTGGCAAACCAAACATTCTGCCACAAACCTTTGAACATCAGTTTTAAGGCCATCCCAAAAAAATTCCTTCTTGATCCTATGGTAGGTTTTCAAAAATCTTGAGTGCCCTCCTATTGGAGAGGTGTGCAATTACAATAGTACCTTTTGTTTGAGTTGGGATTTCTTACATAAATATAAGCGATCTTTGTACCATAGTGAATCATTTTTCCATGTAAATGTATCTGATGCACCAGAATCCTGCTGCAACCTTTGAATGAGAGTCCGCACTTTTTCATCATTTTTCCATTCATCCCTTTCTTCTATTATCCAATTAGGCTGGCTGATCGAGATAGCACAAAGAAAGGCCTCAACATCTTCATCCTTTCTTGAGAGTGCATCTGTCACAACATTTTTCTTCCCTTTTTTATAGACGATTTCAAAATCATAACCCAATATATTGGTTACCCATTTTTGTTTTTCTTCTAAAGATAGTCTTTGTTCCTAGAAGTATTTAAGACTATCATGATCTTTTTTGACCTTAAAGTGCCTACCTATAAGGTAAGGACACCATTTCATCAATGCATGTAGTATTTCCATCATTTCCTTCTCATAAATGGGTTTGTGTCGACTTTCAAAAGCCAGGGGAATTCCTTCTTGCATTAGGACAACACCAATTCCATTTTTTGAGGCATCACATTCCACAATAAAGGTGTTTGTGAAGTCTAGAGTGGTCAGTATAGGAGCTTTGCACATCACCTCTTTAAGTTGTTCAAAAGTTTTAGTTGCCTCTGGAGTGCATGAAAATGCATCCTTCTTAGTTAGAGTCGTTAAAGGTGTTTCTATTCTTCCATGGTGTGGAACAAACTTGCGGTAGTAACATGTCAAACCCAAAAATCCTCTAAGATTCTTCAATGTTCTGGGAATCGGCCAGTCCATCATGGCCTTAATCTTGTTAGGGTCTACCTTGACACCTTCATGAGATAAAATATGAACCAAATTCTCTACCTCCTTCACTCCAAAGAAACATTTGGATGGTTTGACATATAGTTGTTTCTCCTTTAGTAGTTGTAACACCTTGTCAACACGTCGCACATGATCCTCCCAAGACTTGCTATAGATTAGTATATCATCAAAATATACTAACAAAAAATTTTGAAGGAAGGGCTTGAAAATGGAATTCATCAACCCTTGGAATGTGGAAGGTGAATTTGTAAGGCCAAAAGGCATGACCAAAAATTTATAATGGCCTTCATGAGTTCATAATGTTGTTTTTGGGATATCTTCTTCCTTCATTATAATCTAGTGATACCCTGAATGAAGATCCAACTTTGTGAAATAGATTGCTCCATGTAGTTCAACTAACAATTCATCAATGACGAGAATCGAAAACTTATCTTTAATAGTGATATTTACGAGCTCTTGGTAATCTAGACACATATGCCATGAGCCATCTTTCTTGAATACCATTACCACTGGTGCAGAGTAAGAACTTTGGCTAGATCTAATAATTCCATCCTCTAACATTTCTTCAACCATGCACTCAATTTCATTCTTATGGGAATAAGGGTATCTGTATGGCCTGATGTTAGGAGGAACACTCCCAGGAATTAGGTG
Source organism: Picea engelmannii (assembly GCA_009831015.1). Classification (NCBI taxonomy): domain Eukaryota; kingdom Viridiplantae; phylum Streptophyta; class Pinopsida; order Pinales; family Pinaceae; genus Picea; species Picea engelmannii. Next base: position 453,289 of record ML794747.1, on the reverse strand, counting down.
AATATCATGATCATGATTTCAAGTGGGTGGAAGACCTTTGGGAATATCTTCAAATACTTTTGAATGCTTATAAATGATCCCTTGGAGATCTAGAGTAATAGATGTCTTGGATGTTTGAACATCTAGTGAGAATAGTTGTGAAATAACACCTTGATGCCCCTTTTTCCATAATTGTGTCATGCCATTAGAGCTTATCACCTTACCTGGTTTCCCTGTGATACCTCTTAACTCAATTTCTTTTCCTTCCAATGAAAATTTTATGAAAAGTTCTTGAAAATTAAAAGCCATTGTTCCTAATGATTGGAACCATTGGATTCCTAGTACAACATCAACACCACCCATGGGTATAGCAATCATTGGACTATTCATTACATATTCCCCCATAGTAAGATTGATCTTATTGAATTTTCCTGAGCAATTGATAATTCCTCCATCTGCAATCATTACTTGAAACTCTAGTGCTGGATATACAAAGAAATTGAGATCTTTGGCTAATTTATAGTGAATGAAATTATGAGTACTTTCAGAATCAATTAGGATTATTACTTTTTTCTTTTTGATATATCCTTCGATTTTGGGGGTTTGAGGAGTGCTAATTCTAGCCAATGCATTACATGATATTGTGGGAGTCAACTCTTCAGATGAAATATTTTCTACATTTTCATCTTGAGATGGTTATTGTTCTATTCTTCTTCCTCTTCACAATCTATGTAGAATAATTTCTTCTCACCACACTTATGTCCCTTATTGTACTTGTTGTCACAATTAAAGCATAAACCTTTTTCTTTTCTTTCCTCCAATTGTTGAGGTGTCAACCTTGTAGATTGAG
>ML794747.1:393185-434762 GCA_009831015.1 Picea engelmannii | reverse complement strand
CTCTTTGGTTTCCTTACGAGACCTTAGAGCGGCCAACGGAGCCGTTAAACTCGTCAAGGTGGTCCATACCAAACGGCTTGGGTTATTTAGACAACCCCGGACCGGTTCCACTCTCCTAGTTGACGGATGGACTGTTTCGCCCGTCAACAGAACTCAGGTGTTTCTCGCAGGACACTAAAAGGTATAGTGTGAGAATGCTTGTAAACAAGTAAAAATTTGAAAAAAGACTAAATTTGAGTGAAATTTTAGATCTAGAGAGTCTGGATGGATCTCCCACAGACTCAGAGACTAGAAAAAAAAGCAATCAAAGCAAGGGAAACTAGACTAACTAGGAAACAATTTGATCCCTAGTGAAGTCGCCAATTTTGTTATCGGACTAATCGGTAGGTGTCGACACTAACAGATCTCCCTAGATCCACTTGGATCTATAACAAAACATGACAGGACATGACTCTTTCCCTATGTTTTGACCATTGAATTAGCTAATAGGGAGGAACAAGTAACATACCTTTGTATCGCTTCCTAGGGTATCTGTTGCTCCCACTTCGCTCCAGTGCTCTCATGAGGTCAAGACCAAGACAACACAAACCAACCAAAGTGAAGATAGCAAAATATATTCAACTGTCAACTTATGTGTATGATCAAGGAATTACACAATAAAGTGAGAATGAATTTATGGGAAAAGGACATGTTGCTGTATCATATTAATCGAAAGTAGAAGATACAACCTGATCGCCTTGATGTCGCAAGCTTCCTTTCAGTGGCTCTTGGCTCCAACACACACACTTGCTCGATCCTTGTATGAAGAAGATCTAATCCCTCTTGATAGACTTGCTAGAGTCTCCAAGTTCCCGTTCAAGCTAGGTCTTTCACACAATTCCTTCACCAATTCTTCAATGAATCTTGCTTAACCTTTTCCATGAGAATTCCATCAATATATAGGAGAGAATGAGATGGTTACTTGGATAAGAATGATCCCACAATATAAGGGAAACTAGTAAAAGGATAACCATTTGAATGCCAACCCATTCTTCTAGAAGATTCCCTTCTAGAACCATCAATGCTTCATATTTTTCCAATATTTAGAACAAGTTCGCACCCTAGCTATGTAGCACAATGCGAGAAGTTCACACCCTAGCTTAAGGCAGCCTGCGAGAATGGGTCATTCTCGCACCCTAGGATATTAGCAACCTGCGAACTCTCTTCAAAAATATGTTTTCTGGGAAGAGATGAATGTCACTTTTCTGAGGAGAAAGTTCTTATGAGGAGCCTGAGTACACCATCATCAATACACCATCAAGATTGACCAAAATCATGGGTAATAGACACATGCCTTTATCTGGGACGACATGTGTTGCGTTCCAAAGGATATATAGGGTATGTGATACACATGAATCTAGATTACATGTGGCACGTCAAACTTGGGTCCATGTCACCATGGACGACATCACTGTGCCACGTCACTCCGGTCTGATCATCTTTCATGCCCTCAGATCTTGTGGCCAAGGTGCATACACGTAACCCTTGGGTCAATGGCCTCCTTTACTTCGTAATTTCGGCGTTTTTGGAGTTTGATGCTATAGCATCTCTATTCTCCTGAAGTATAAATTTTCCTAAGTCTTCTCATGGTAGATCCAATAGCTGAGGGGACCTCCGAACCTTCTCAATCGGTGACGCACATTACTTCACGATGGGGGTTGGATCTTGGTTTAGCCAGTGATATAGGTTCACCTAACCACTAGGGAAACCATTCGTTGTCAGTCAATTTTCCAGTGACCAAGTATCTTGGTTACCTTTGGCCAGTATAAGGCTTAGTAAGGTTGGCGATACTCCGAAGTTTCAGACTTCCAGAGCTCTGAAGCTAGGAGGACTTAGCTTCCTTAGGATTAGCCTAAGGTTCCTAGGTATTGATCATATAGGTCCTCCTGAATGAATCTCGTATGCTTGTCTTCCAAACAAGGAGATCTCCCTTTTCAAGGATTGAACCTTGCTATCCTTCCTAAGATTTATCATGAAATGGATAAGATCTTGGGCCTGGAATCCTGGTCACACAACAAGGAGTTTGAAATAGGTATCCTCTTCAAATAGATAGGTTCATATTAACACGATATCTCTATCATGACCATCTTACAAGCTTATGTCCCAAGAATCCTCAAGCACTAAGTTGGGGAATACAGATTATCAGTAAGAAGCATAATTTCACAAGGACATGAATACATAAACATATCATGACCATTCCACACAGAGGATTATAAATACACATATATATAAACCCATGCATACATCCATTATTTCAGTTCACTACATAAAGCAGGAAAATACTTATCAGAACCAAAAGGCGCGATGAGACTATTGAAAGGGGTGTATGTTTCCACCCAAACATATGCTTAGTCACTCCTAAAAAATTTACAACTATCCACCCCCAAGCTATACCATGATGCTCTGAGATATAATCCTTTCTTCCAGCTCAACGATAGTAGGGACGAAGGTTACTCTCCTCCTCCCGCAGAATCTTGGCAACATTTTTCACTATACCAAGCAAGGAGGACTACCTGAGTAATTCCTTAGTCACTCAGTAGCCTCATTTGTCAGCTTGCATCATAACCCTACTAGCTATTTCCTGTGACCAGAACACGCTCATCCCTTAGTTCTTCCTTGAACCCGAGAGCCTAGTCTCTCATCTTTGCACTCTTCACAGGTCTTCCTCTGCCCACCACATCTTCATTTCTTTCCTTCTTGAGAAATATTGCGTGTGTCTCGAATTTCCAGTCCATGGTTAGTTATGAAAGACTTACAGATGGGTTCTCTACCCCATCCCCTCATTAACTCTTGAGGAGGTCTTCCCACCTACCATCCTAACTATAATTCATTTCTGGGTCAGAGGACTGTTCTAGTCCTGAGCAATTAAATACAATAAGGTACTAGTTTTGTGGAGGTTAACGCAACCGTTCTTGGTCCCCTTCACCATATCTTTCATAGAAATTGTGGTATCTCTTAGCACACCGTCCCTTCCAACAATCATTCAACACTTATCCATTTTATAGTAAATAACAAAATTTTCATTCATCGACCTTTTACACAAAGGTCCATCAAGTAAAACATTCAAACATATTGAGTTTTCCATAGTCTCTTGGCCAATATAGTTATTTACAAACTATTGGAAATAGGGTGTTACAATTCCCTCCCCCTTAAAGGGGCATCGTCCTCAATGTTCTATCGGTCAACATGCTCCGTATATACAGAAGTAAAAAATAAATGAATATGCATGTCTCATGGCATCCTCCATTTCCCACGTAGGCTTATATGGACCAAAGTGTTAACACTGCACCTTGACTTGTGCAATGGTTCAGTTCTTGAGTGGGATTTCCTTCCTGTCTAGTATGAATTGAGGTTCTAGTAGGAATTGTCCCTCCAAATCTACATGGATCAAAAATTAGTCAATTATACAATTAGAATCATGTACATACTTCTTCAATAATGAAACATGGAAAACATTATGTGCCTTTACTATGGGAGGGAGTGCTAGCCTATAGGCTATAGGCCCCACTCTATATAAGACTTCAAAGGGTCCAAAATACCGAGACCTGCTAGCTTGGCACAAGCTCCCATTCTCCGGGAACTCTTCCTGGGCCTTGTTGGAGAAATTTCTATTTTCGACACACTAGTTCAGTGGGAGTTAACTGACTAGTTCTATTTTAGACTTTCTATTTTTAACATCACTATTATGCATGCATGCATTCCTAAGGAAAGATAACTGCTTGATTTATTTTCTTAATTATGGAATGCGTTGCCCTATATATGATTGTATTCCACTCATTCATTGTATCATATTGATCATGATCTATGTATCAATCATCAACTCATTGGAGTAGTGTGAATATATTTTCTCATTCTTCCATATTGAATCTCTCTTCCTTTCTTGATAAGATTTGTTTGTACTTGATTTAGCTAGATCTCCTTTGCAGGTTTCCATGAAACACTGACATGGTATCAGAGCTATGTTGCTTGGAGCAAGCCAGACAAGCCAAAGAATAAGGAAAATCGGGGTTTCGGCGAGCTAAATCTGTTGTCGTACCTTTCAACAGTTATTCCTCCAAACATATTAGGTTTTTGAGGAAACGACCTATTTTGAAAGTAAATCGACCCATTTGGGAAGTGGGTTTTCAATTGTTGGGTGCGATTCTTCACCATTTTCTTAGAAAGTAAGCCACAATATAGCCTCCTGAAACTGATACGAATCCATGGTTGTACCTTTCTACAGTGATTGTTCCCAAAAATATTAACTTTTTGAGGAAACGACCCATGAGAGAAGTAAATCGATCCATTTTGGAACTAGGTTTTCAACCGTTTGGAGATATTCTTCACCATTTGCTAAGAAAGTAAGTCACAAGATCATCTCTTGAAACTGATACGAATTTTCACTTAAAGTGTCATTTCTGTCATGATTTCTTAATTTTTCACTTGCAGATTGAGAGTAAATTTTTAGGGATTCTTATAAATAGTGGAAGAGACGGATATGACAACTATTATATAGTCAAACTTGGTGGTAATTCTCACACCATACAGTTACTTTGATTGGAATTCCAAGGCGACATTCCAACTCAAAAAGAAAAGGACTATATAATTTGACGATGGCGATAGAAACAAAACCTACATCAGTGATTGAGAAGATGAAATGGGTGAACCGTAAGGATTGTTGAAAAGTGAACAAGAAACATGTGTCTAATTTATTTTTCCCTTAAATAAATTAGACAATAAATATGAATCTATTATTTCATTCATAACTGAGTGAGTTGGATTTGTAACATAATCATAAGTGTAGTTAAGTGAGTTAATATCAGTTATACTAGTTGTAACTAAACATGCATTAGTGAGAGTTCAGTTAATCAGTGAACTCACATGCAAATGAAGATTCGACACGGTTAACTACATGCATGTCAGATCCAGTGGAGACCCAATTGCGATAACAGGTGAAAGGGATAGTTTGGCTATCAATTGTGATTTGATCACACATGCAGTGGATATGCTTATGAGCATGTGCAAACTAGGCAATTCGTTAATGAGTCAATTGTGAGAATTTGAATTGCAGAGATTGTGCAGAGGAGGCAAGTTGTCTGGACATAGGAATTGTCACATGTATTTGCTGATTTGTGTATCATAGTGTGAGACGATTGCATTGTACTGATATCTCTTGGATTAGATTTTTGCATAAGATTATTTCATGATTCATGATATACATAATATATGATAGTGGGGTTTTTAGCTTTACGCTTTCCCGGTAAATTTTTTTTGTTATGTGTTCTTGATATTTCACTTTGTGATTGTGGTTGTGATCATGGTTTAATTTTCCACAAGAATAATAGTAGAATCGATTTTGTATTTAACAGTGGAGTAATTGTTAGATCAAGAGAATCACAGGAAATACATTAAGTGTATCACAATTTCTACAAGGATGAGGCCACATGACTACTTCTTGAGTTAATCTCCACTAATTTATGGTTTCATGTTGCTTCATGCAAGACTCCAAACGATATCTGGACCACCTTGGAAGGACTCTTTGGAAAACAGGATAAGATGTGAGGGCATATGCTTGAGGTAGAGTTGAATACCTTAGACCCTAAAAGTTTTGATAATATACAAGATTTGTTTACTAAATTTAAATCTTTGCTATTGATATTGGGTGAATCTGGTATTGATAAGTATACACAAGAGAAACAACTTATTCTAACAATGTTGGCCAATCTAGGACCATAATATGTTGTATATGTATCCAATTTCCATTCTGGTAGATGTCTTTTTGGAACAAATTGGAAAATTCCTACGTTGGCTCAGTTCAATGAGTCTCTTACAAAAGAGCAGACAAAACTCATACAGATGGGCCTCATGAAAGATCCCAAAGAAAATGCACTCACCATGCATAATGGAAAAGGGTGATCCAAACAGAATGGGAAGGAGGGACATTCCAAACCCTTTAATTATTCTTCAGGTTCCAAAGACTCTTCAGATTCTAAGAAGAAGAAGAAGGGAAAGTAGTGAACTTACTGCAATAAATCGAATCATGACGAATCCACATGCATGAAGAAACAGATAGATCTTATGGCACAGGCACTTCAACAAAACAACCTTGGAAACTTCATTCCAGAGGGAGTCAAGAAGCAGAAGGAAGAAAATCATGCTCCTAAGAAAGGTAATCATCCTGCTCTGGTTGAAATTAATTCCTCATTTGATTCATGGATTATAGATTCTGGTGCATCCCATCATATGGCAATGAAAGATGCATTTTTCTCTTCTTTCAGTTCATGCTCTAGACCCCCTATTCTCATGGGGGATGATACTCCAATAGCAGTAGCAGGAGAAGGGAGAGTGGAAATCCACAATGGTAGTTTTGAGAATGTTTTACATGTTACAAATCTTTCTATGAATCTACTATCGATTTATCAAATCGCTCAGAAAGGTAAAAGGGTTGAATTTACATCAGATTTAGTTTCACTAATTGACATGCATGACAATTCCATCATTGAAATTGGTGAGGTGGATCACAAGTCAAGGTTGTATAAGTTCACTAACTTTTCTGACGATGACTCCTCTATTCTACTGACACATAAGGAGAGTACTTTGCATGCACCTCCAGTGCAACATGCATATACTCTTGTTCTTCCATCAGTTTCAAACATCAGGGATGATTCCATACACTCAGATTCTGTACATGGAAATAAGAAGGTAGTACAGCCAGATAAGAAGCCAGTGCCGAAGCTTCAACAGATGCCCAAGAAGGCACATACCACACTTCAGGCAGCAGGCAACCTTGCAGGGAATCCATTGGATTTGAGGATGCCTCAATCTCAGCATGAGGAGCCTTATCATGTACTTTCATCTTCAAAATCTGCAATACCCATGCATTTCTATATGGTTCAATCTACTGATCCATAGAACTACAATAGGGTTGTGGGAAATCCATTATGGCAAGCAGCCATGCAGAAGGAGTATGAATCACTCCTACAGAACCAGACTTGGAATCTAGTTCTGTGTCCACCATAAAGGAATATTTTTAGGTGCATATGCATCCACAAGATCAAGAAGTATAAGGCCCAACATGTTTCCAAAGGACTTCATCATATCCATAAAGATTTCTACATCTTCATGAAGACATTCAATGAGCATAAGTTTCAAACTTTCCAGGGTCGTCTTGTAGTGAAGAACACAGTTGTCTAGCAGCTGTTATTTTCTTCTATTGATACATTATCTTTTGAGGGGGGGTTTTGTTCCCACGTGGTTATCCCGCTTTCCTCAGTTTTATTCAGTGTTCATTAGTTTCATTGTACATGAGTACCTAAAATGGCCTAGTAGCCGGGACTCATTTTTTACTCCATAGTGATGTTCAGAGGGGGTGTTGGAGTAATTTGTATTTTCGACACACTAGTTCAGTGGGAGTTAACTGACTAGTTCTATTTTATACTTTCTATTTTTAACATCACTATTATGCATGCATGCATTCCTAAGGAAATTTAATTTTCGTTTATTAATTATGGAATGATTTGCCCTATATATGAGTGTATTGTACTCATTCATTGTATCATATTGATCATGATCTATATATCAATCATAAGCTCATTGGAGTAGTGTGAATATATTTTCTCATTATTCCATATTGAATCTCTCTTCCTTTCTTGATAAGATTTTTTTGTACTTGCTTTAGCTAGATATCCTGTGTAGGTTTCCATGAAACACTGATAGGCCTAACTCTGAGATAGACATGGTCTCCTATCTTGAACTCTCTGGGAGTTTTCTTTCTGTCGGTGTAACTCTTTTGTTTATCCTAAGAAATTTTCATATTTTTCTTTATCTGAATCACTTGTTTTTCCATTTCTTTCAGCACGGCGGGTTCGATTGTAATTATATCCACTGGATTACTCTAGCTGATTGGAATTTTTCACTTTCTACCACTGATGGATTCAAAAGGGATCATCTTCAATGACTCTTGATAACTGTTGTTGTAGGAAAATTATACCAATGCCAGGTATTCTTCCCACTTCTTAGGTTGATGCATTACATGCATCCTTAACATGTATTCTAATATTAGGTTTACTCTTTCTGTATGTCCATCAGTTTGGGGGTGATAGGCGGTGCTAAACAACAATTTAGTCTCAAAACCAACCATCAAGGATTTCCAAAAGTTTGAAGTGAATTTTCTGTCTCTGTCAGATACAATTTCCCTAGGCATGTCATGCAGTATGAATATCACCTTCATGAAGATGTTGGCAATATCTATTTCCTTGCAAGTCGATTTGATAGGAATGAAGTGAGAATACTTGCTCAATTTTTCCACCACTACCATGATGGCATTATTCTGCTTAGCTGATTTTGGTAATTCAGTGATGAAATACATGGAGATGGTTTTCCATTTCCATTTTGGAATTGGTATAGGCTGTAACAACCCTATTGGGTGTTGGTGCTCTACCTTAATTTGTTGGCATTCTAGACACTTAGCTAGATAGTCAGCTATGTCCTTTTTCAATCCATTCCAATAGAATTGTTTCTTAGTGGACGTGATCATTTTATGATAACCTCGATGACTAGTATATGGTATCTTGTGCAGTTCGTCCATTATGAACCTCCTCAAGTCATCACAACTTGGAATATACAATATGTTTCTGTAAATCAACAAGCCTTCATCGAGAATCTGATAGCCTTCATAATTTATCCCCATAGGCTCTTGCCTTAGGTATGAGTTCACAGTCTTGAAGAATGCATCTGTTTCTTGTGCATTCTTGACTCTTTCCTTGACATCCGTTTCACAGGTGCTTACCGTTGCTAGGTGAATTGTTTTCACACTTCTGCTAAGGGATTCAACCACCCTATTTTCATTTCCTTTGATGTGTTTAATTTGAAAATCAAACTCACTAAGGAGAGCCATCCACCTAGATTTCCTGGCATTGATTTTTGGTTGATCAAATAGGTGCCTCAACCCATAATGGTCTATCATAAGTAAAAATCTCCTATCCAGTAGGTAATGCATCCACATTTTTAAAGCGTTCAATATGGCATCGAACTCTATATCATGGGTCACATAATTGATTTCATGCTCATTCATTTTTCTGGATTCATCGCAAATTACACGCCCTTCTTACATAAGGACTCCTTTGAGTCCTTCCTTATAGGCATCTATACATAAAAGGAAGTCATTAACATGGTCCGGAATATTTAGAATGGGTGCATGGGTCAGAAGGTATTTTAGTTCCTGAAATATTTCTTCACATTCTGATGTCCAAGTGAACTTAACCCCCTTTTTCTGAAGGGAAGTGATTGGACAACCAATCTTGGAAAATCCTTTTATAAACCTTCTATAGTATCCCACTAAGCTCATAAAGGATCTGACATCAGATACATCCTTTGGGGTAGGCCATTCCATAATAGATCTGATCTTGTCAGGGTCTACCGCCAGTACTTCTTTAGAAACAACATGGCCTAAGTAATGGACTTGCTTCTGGAAAAAGTCACACTTGCTAAACTTAGCGTAGAGTTGATGCTCTCTTATTACTTGTAGCACTAATTTAAGATGTTTATTCATTATCCTCTCTGTTCTTGGAGTAGATCAATAAAAACCAATACAAATCTGTCTAGGAATTTGTTGAGTACATTATTCATCAAGCACATAAAAGTGGCGGGGGCATTGGTTAATCCAAATGGCACCACCACAAATTCATAGTGACCATACCTTTTCCTGAAGTTTGTTTTGTGGATGTCATCATCCTAGATTTGGACTTGATGGTATCCATACCTTAAGTCAATCTTTGAGGAAATGGAATTGTAATATCCCTAGGTTGAACCCAATTGTAATGTAAATGAAAATGTACTTAATCTCATGAGTTGTTTGATATCATTTTGTGTATGCACATTTCATGGCATAGTGCGCGCATGCACTGTGCAGTAAAATGAGGAAGTTTTCACATTCCAGGATATTGCACGTAGCAACATAAGTGCACGCTATTTTGAGGCTAGGTAGCCTTTTGTGTATATGCTATGTTTTATAGGCTGGTGAGCCAGTTATGATAAGCTAGGATGCTTATGTTTTTATTAGGCCGAAGAGCCTAGATGTTAAAGGCCAGTGTGCCTATTTTTGTATATGTCTCATAATTAATATAAAATACATCGTTGCACGTAGACCGACCACGATAAAAGATATAGAGGACTAAACTCCACTGGTTAGGGAAAGGGAGGGGCCTAAAAGTTAAGGAAAATGTGTAAGCCATGGAGCTTAAGCCAAAAAGGAATATTATATTAATATTTCTTAAATCATAAAGTATGGATAATTATTTTATCCTAAGTTCTAAAGATGGGCAGAAGTGGGGCCAAGGTAGCTCCCAACATGACAAGTGTTAATTTGGGGACATGCATACATATTGTTGGGACTTAGTTCATTTTCCCATCTTTTCCACCATTCCTCCCATCATTCATTCATCCATTCAATCATCCATGAGAAGGCACACACCCATTGAGATATCCTTTGTACCTTCATGACTGCAACTGAACCTGTATCCATAGCCATTCTGTGTTGGTGTATCTAGTTATCTTGGGAGTTGGACTGAAGAAGCGGGTTGTCAAGCCTATGGGATATTGAAGAGGCAGGTTGTCAGGCCCACGAGAAATTCTCTAGGTGAGATAAATGTTGGGAATTGATTTCTTGACTTAGGTGCTAAACTGCAGCTACAGTGCTCTGAGACTTCCTGTCCAGCCTATTGCTGAAGCCCAAAAAGGAAGTAGGGAAACTGAAGGACTGTTGAGAAAAGAAGGGGCACACTTCCTGGGTGGAACATGCATGTGGGGAATAAGGGATTGTAGGTTGTTAGTTTGAGTTGGCACCTGAGACAGATTCTTTCTTGTTGTCTATGAGACTTTATCCTAGTTAGGAATCCCTTTACCCGGGTGGAGTTTAGTCCTAGCTTAGGGGTGACTCATTGTTGAGAGTGATGAATTGTGGGGTCTAAGGCTAGGAGGTTTGTGGAATGCCTGCACGTAGTTGGTGACATTCTTACCAAGATAAGTGCCAATTGTGTGATAAATTTACATGCTTCATTGTTATTTACATGCTTATTTTTATGGGTTATCATATGTGCGATTATAACTGTGTTTATTTTTATGGGTATTTCTTTTATACGTTGCATGTATATGTTTACTATTATTTCAGTGTGAATCTGTGTATTTACTGAGGTATTTGTATGTTTACGTTTCATATATAATGCTTCTACAAGAGTTCAATGTGTATATATTTTAATGGCATGCAGTTCGAAAAATTTATGTGGCATAGCTCAGTTGGATACTGGGTATGTTACAGTATGCTCCACAGAGAGGATAAAAGAGTTCTCTAGTGTAGCGTGGCCCATCATGGATGTTCGGGGACATTACAATATGGTATCAGAGCCTCAATTTTCAAAGTTGAGCCTGGATGGGCCGAACAAGTGAGTTGAAGTGAAATATCATAGAGGATTGATTTCAAAGTGGCCAAATTTCAGATTTTAGAACGTCCATGGTAAAATATAGAAGCAACGACGCAAAATTGGGAAAATCCCCAATTTCTGTTGTTAAATTCGGGGAAAATTGAGAAATTCGACCAAGGGATGAGATATTCTTGATGTAATATATGTTCTATAAAATTCAGATCTAGAATGGGTCGAATTTGAAATATCACCACGCATGCCACACAAAAAAATAATAATGGCGCACGTGGTGTGCACAGTATTGGCAGAGCGCAGAGGAGTTTGGTTGGTGCACATGCAATGTGGGTATATGTTGTCATGCAACAGTTTAGTTAATGGTGTGCGCAGAGTATTGGTGCATGGTGGGGGCGTACTAAACTTTGGCATGGTGCAACGCGTAGAGTGAAATGCGTGCGGAACATCAGTGCGTGATACAAAAACTACGCACAATAAGCAATAGTGCAAGAACCAAAGCTGCACATGGTGGATGTTGTTGCACAACATAAAATTAGTGCACGCAAGTTATTGGTGTGACAGAGAAGTGATACACTGTGGTTTTAAAGTGAGTGAAGCACGATTTACCTTGTGTTGTCATTGTGCATGGTGAATATGGTTTTACAAGTTTAAATTTGTGCATGCGAAGTTGTTGGAAGGGTGAATAACAACAAAAAACCGGTAATTTTTTGCGATGTTTTATATCATTTGAATGTCATCATTTTGCAGCGTGTTTTTGAGGCCCTTAAGAGCGTTTTTAGGCACTCGAAAACAACGAGAACAGTGTTCGAAGACACATTATGTGTCTTTATCTCAAATAAAAGAGCTCGAAGGGAGCTTTCTAATAGTGTAAATCGTTCGTCAATCAGAGATTTTACGAGAAAGTTACAACACAAATAGTGGAGGGTAAATTTTAAGACCCATCTAACTTCAAAGAGCTAGAACTTTCTTCTTCGGAATCAGACTGATGTGCAGGAGAAGTCAATGGAAAGATATTGAACCATAGAAGACATTCTAAGAGATGAATTAAATTTTTGGGCATGTTAAAATTGTTTAATATGGAAAATAAGGTACATGTAGCATATCAATTACAATATGGTATTTTGGCCTAGAACTTCAACCGACTGTAACTAGAAACACGGAACCCAGAAAAAGGTGAAACTTGGATAAAATGTCCATAATATGTATATGAGGAAACCCAATTGAGATCCTACGAAAATTACAAAGGAGTAGGTGCAAAAATGCATATTTACAGCCTAGAGTTGCGCCAAGTTGAAAAATGAACAGAAAAATTAATGGGTAATTTTTTTAAATAACCATAATGTTCTGCTCAAGACTCAGAATCGAGCATGGGAACAGGCGTTGGAAAGGTATTGGACAGTGGAATATAAATATCTATCTAGAAAATTGATCTAGGCAATTTATTCTCTAGGAAATCAGAAGAAATAATTTTAATATATTATGAAACCAAAGCGATTGATATTTTTCATGAAATTGTTGAATCAGTTAGCTTGACAAAGTTTTGTTGGCCGCACATTTTGTAAAATTAACAACAAATAGATCAAATCAAGATCAACATAGATTCTAGAGGAATGGAAGAGGCACAAGGGAATTATAGTCAGGAGGATGAGATTAGAGTGATGGGTGTCCATTTGGGCATTGAAGGAACAAACGCCAATGGACATGGAGAAGGAAGGGATGAAAACATGAATATGGAAGAGACCATTAAAAATTTACAGAAGGATGTACAAAGCCATAAAGTTGATAATGAAATGATTATGAGATCCAAGGAGTAACAGGATGACTTCAACATGAAGCTATTGCAGAGCTTGAACATAATAGAAAATAAATTGGATAAGGACAGTGGCTCAAGCAGATATGGAAGTCACCGACCTCTTGATGAGAAAAGAAGAACTAGAAGTGTTAGCAGACATCACCATCACTCCCCGAGGCATTCAAATAAGAGAGCACACATCATCTCAAGTCCATTACCTGTCATAAATAATAAGAGGTCTGGGGTGGATGAGCTATGAGGAGAAATGAACAAAATCAAACCTCCTACATTTGACGGTGAGCACAAGAAGGATGAAGATGTAGAGAAATGGTTGTTGGGCATGAGAAAATATTTTCAATTGCATAATTATTCTTCTCATGTAGAAGGTAGAATTGTCATCTATCAACTCAAGGGAAAGGCATCCATGTGGTGGGATCAACTTGTGTAGGTGCAACACATTAAAGAGAAAAGTGTTACTTGGAGGGAATTCAAGAAGTATTTTGAGAAGAAATACTTGACTAAAATATATTATGACAAGAAAATGAAAGAGTTCTTTGAACTCAAGCTTGGGATTATGACCATAGATGAATATGAAAGAAGGTTTTTAGAACTACTGAAGTATGTCTCTTTCATCAAGGATGAGATAGTTAAAATTCAAAGGTATTTGAGTGGATTGCCATCATTTATCAGTGAAAAAATATAGTATGATGATCCCAAGACATTGGAGGAGACCATAAGGTGAGCTAAATTCATTTATGATCAGTAGAAAGCAAGGCCAAATTTCTAAAACTCTTGCGAAGACAAAAAGAAATTCAAGATGGATCAAAGGAAGAAGAGAACTAAGCCACCATTCTTCAAAAATAATCCTCAGGGACAACCAACTTATAGAGAACCTATAACGATGGAGACAGGGGGTCAAAGGCCAAGGAAACCACCTATTCAATGTTGGGGTTGTAAAGGAGATCATCTGTACAGAGATTGTCCGTACAAAGGTGAAAAAGTGAGAATTGTTCACAATGTACAACAAACTGAAATAGTGGAGGACATGGGCAGAAATGTACCAAGGATCTATGAATCCCTAGACAATAAGAAAGTAGAGTATCATTCACATATGATTGAAGTGGAAGGTATGATCAACAACCAAACCATTGGTATTTTAATTTATTCAGGAGCTAGCCATAGTTATATAGATCCTAAGATGGTGGAAAGTTTTCATTTTCCAAGAAGCAATCATGGAAAATATTGGCTGGTGCAGCTGGCTATTGGAGCCAAAAGAAAAGTTAATGAGATGGTTAGGTCATGTCTTATGGACATGAATGGAATGAACACTAGGGAAAATTTGAACATCTTGCCTTTAGGTTCCTATGACTGTCTAATTGGGATTGATTGGTTGAACCAACATCATGCTATCCTAGACTATCATAATAAGGCATTTACTTTCTTGGATGAGGAAGGGAGCCTAAGGAAAGTGTAGGGGATTCCCAGGGAAGTAATCATCAGAGAAATTTCAGCATTGCAGCTGAAGAGATGTTACAGAAAATGGTGTCAAATCTTTGTAGCGCATATGGAAGAGACACCTAAATATAAGGTGCCAAATTTGGGAGATAATCTAGTCTTGGAAAATTTTGAAGATGTGTTCAAGGAGGTACCAAGACTACTCTCAAAGAGAGATATTGATTTCTTTATAAATTTAATGCCTAGAGCATCTCTAGTGTCAAAGATTCCTTACAGAATGAGTACACCAGAGTTGAAGGAGTTGCAAATGCATCTTGAAGAACTTATGAAGAAGGGGCATATACACCCAAGTGTGTCACCTTGGGGTGCCCCAGTATTATTTGTAAATAAAAAGAATACAACATTAAGATTGTGCATTGATTTTAGATAGTTGAATAAAGTGACTGTTAAGAACAAGTATCCTCTACCAAGGATTGATGATCTTTTTGATCAATTGAAGGATGGAAAGATATTTTCAAAGATAGATCTCAGGTCAGGATACCATCAAGTAAGGATTAAGGAGTAAGATATCAACAATACCTCATTCAGGACAAGGTATGGTCATTATGAGTTCACAGTGGTGCCATTTGGGTTGTCAAATGCACCAATTGTTTTCATGTGCTTTATGAATGGTGTTTTTTAAGAATATTTAGACAAGTTTTTCATTGTATTTTTGGATGACATTCTTATATACTCTAATTCAGAAAAAGAGCATGAGCATCATTTGAGAATGGTGTTGGAAGTGCTAAGGGAGAATCAGTTGTATTCCAAATTGAGCAAGTGCTCATTTTATCAGAAGCAAATTCATTATTTGGGGCATAGCATTTCAAAGGATGGGATAACAGTGGATCCTGAGAATATAGAAGCCATTGGAGAATGGTCAGTGCCAAAGAATGTGACAGAGGTCAAATCATTCATGGGCGTTGCAGGCTACTATAGGATATTTATTGAAGGATTTTCAAAGAATTCACACCCAATCACTTCCTTGCAAAGAAAGGGTGTGAAGTTTTAGTGGACATTGGATTGTGAAAAGAGTTTCCAACACTTGAAACAATTATTAAGAAGTGCTCCAATACTAAGGATTGCAGACCCAAATGAAGACTTTATTGTATGCATAGATGCATGTAAAGAAGGACTTGGTTGATTCCTCAGTCAAAATGGGTTTGATATATGTTATAAATCAAGGAAGTTTAAAGAGCATGAAAGACACTATGCCACTCATGATTTGGAGTTGGTAGCCATAGTGCATGCCTTGAGGAAATGGAGACACTACCTCATGGGGAAAAGGTTTGAGATAAGGACAGACCATAATGGTCTGAAATATTTATTTGATCAGCCAACTCTAAATGCTAGGAAAAAAAGATGGTTTGAACTTCTAAGTGAATATGACTTTGATATAAATCATATCAAGGGGAAAGAGAACAAACTGGCTGATGCACTCAATAGAAGAGTGCATGAATTGCATGCTACAACCATTATCATGTACCAATCGGATTTGAAAGACAAAATTATAGAGGTTGCCAAATCAGATTTACAATACAAGGAATTAGTGGAAAAATTATAGCTAGGTATTTTGCAGCAGAAAATTGAGGAATACAAGCTACATAATGATGAAATTCTCATGTACAAGGGCAGAATTTATGTACCAAATTCTCAGGAATTGAAAAATATGATATTGAAAGAAATGCATAATGTACCTTATGTTGGGCACCTAGGATATTATAAAACTATTGCAGTTATCAAAAGCCAATATTATTGGCCATGCATGAAGAAAGAGGTTGTTGATTTTATTGCTAGATGTTGTGAATGTCAAAAGGTAAAGGCTAAGCATAGACACCCAACTAGTTTTCTACAGCCATTACCCATCGCTGAGTGGAAATGGGAAGTTGTAACAATGGATTTCATCACTAAACTTCCCAGAACAAACAAGCAACATGATTCTATCATGGTAATGGTGGATAAAATTACTAAAGTTGCACATTTTATTCTAGTTAAGCTCACTCACAAGGCAGTGAACATTGTTGATGCTTATATGAAAGAAATTGCTATATTACATGGCATACCCAAGACAATTGTGTCTAACAAAGATCCAAACTTTACTTCAAAATTTTGGAAAGGATTATTTAATGGGTTTGGAACAAATTTTAATTTTAGTACAGCTTATCATCCAGAATCAGATGGACAAACAGAGAGGGTGAATCAAGTGATTGAAGATATGTTAAGGATGTATGTGATGGATAAACCATCAAAATGGGAAGGCTACCTACACTTGGTATAATTTTATTATAACAATGGGTACCAAACATCTCTAAAGATGAGCCCATTTGAGGCACTTTATGGCAGAAAGTGAAACACACTGGTAATTTGGGATAACCTAGTAGACAGAGAAGTGGTTGGGCCAGATTTGCTCAGGGAAATGGAGGAACAAATGATAAAATTAAAGTAAAATTTAAAGGAAACCCAAGACACACAAAAAAGATATGTTAATAAGGGCAGAACACATAGGGAATTTAAAGTGGGTGATCATGTATTCTTGAAAGTCAAGGCCAACATAAGTTCCCTGAAATTGGGAAATTGTTCAAAGTTGGTAGCTCGCTATTGTGGGCCATTTGAAATCCTAGGGAGGATTGGTCCAATAGCTTATATGATTGCATTGCCTGCATCTATGTTTGTTCATAATGTATTCCATGTATCATTACTCAAGAAATATATACCTGATGCTAATCATGTTATTGATTGGAATGTGATTCAGGTGGAGCAAGAAGGCGCTTTTCAAGTGCATTCGGTATGCATTATGGACTGGAAAATAAAATAGCTCTGGAATCAAGCCATAGGGCTTGTAAAGGTCCAATGGACCTGGTACAGTCCTGAGGACGCCACTTGGGAGCATGAGGATGCTACTTGGGAGCATGAGGATGCAATGCAAGCAAAATACCTGCATCGTTTTGAGGATTTTTGAAATTTTGTTGTATATGGGTACATGATGCATTGAGGATAGTGCATAAATAAGGGTAGGGGATTGCAATATCCTAGGACGAACCCAATTGTAATGTAAATGAAAATGTACTTAAGCTCATGATCTGGTTGATATCATTTTTTGTATGCACATTTCATGGCATAGTGCACACATGTACTGTGCAGTAAAATGAGGAAGTTTGCACATTCCAAGATACTGTGCGCAACAACATAAGTGCACGCGATTTTGAGGCCAGGTAGCCTTTTGTGTATATGCTACATTTTATAGGCTAGTGAGCTAGTTATTATAAACTAGGATGCTTATTTTTTTATTAGGCCGAAGAGCCTAGATGTTAAAGGCCAGTGCGCCTATTTTTGTATATGTCTCATATTTAATATAAAATACATCATTGTGTGAAGACCAACCACGATAACAACGATGGGGGACTAAACTCCACTGGTTAGGGAAAGGGAGGGGCCTAAAATTTAAGGAAAGGGGGTAAGCTAGGGATCTTAAGCCAAAAAGGAATATTATATTAATATTTCTTAAATCATAAAGTATGGATAATTATTTTATCCTAAGTTCTAAAGTTGGGGACATGTGGGGCCAAGGTAGCTCCCAACATGACAAGTGTCAAGTTGGGGACATGCATACATATTTTTGGGAATTAGTTCATTTTCTCATCTTTTCCATCATTCCTCCCATCATTCAGTCATCCATTCAATCATCCATGAGCAGGTAGACACCCATTGAGCTATCCTTCGTATCTTCATGATTGCAACTGGACCTGTATCCATAGCCATTCTTTGTTGGTGTATCTGGTTAGCTTGGGAGATGGACTGAAGAAGCGGTTTTTCAGGCCCGTGGGATATTGAAGAGGTGGGTTTCCAGGCCCGTGAATAATTCTCAGGGTCAGATAATTCCAGGGAATTGATTTCCTAAGGTGATAAACTGTAACTACAGTGCTCTGAGACTTCATGTTCGGCCTGTTACTGAAGCTCGGAAAGGAAGTGGGGCAGTCAAAGGATTTTTTAGAAGAGAAGAGGAAAACATCATAGGTGGTAAAATCATGTGGGAAATGAGGGACTATAGGTTGTTAGCTTGAGTTAGAACCTGAGACAAAGTCATTCCTGTTGTCTATGAGCCTTTAGCTTGGTTAGGAGTCCCTTTACCTGGGTGGAGTTTAGTCCCATCTCGGGGGTGACTCACTATTGAGAGTGATGAACAGTGTGGTCTAAGGCTGGGAGGTTCGTGGAAGGCCTGCATGCAATTGGTGATATTATTACCAAGATAAGTTCCAATTGTATGATAAATTTACATGATGCATTGTTATTTACGTGCTTATTTTTATGGGTTATCATATGTGCGGTTATAACTGTGTTTATTTTTATGGGCATTTCCTGTATATGTTGCATGTATATGTTTACTGTTATTTTAGTGTGAATCCGTGTATTTAAAGAGGTATTTTTACGTTTACATTTTATATATAATGCTTCCGCAAGAGTTCTGTGTGTATATATTTTAATTGCATGCAGTTCGAAAAATTTATGTGGCATAGCTCAGTTGGATACTGGGTATGTTATAGTATATTCCGAAAAGAGGATAAAAGAGTTCTTTGGTGTAGCATGGCCCGGCATGGATGGTTGGGGATGTTACAGGAATCACCCCCTAATTGGTCATACAAGTCATCGATTCATGGCAAGGGGTACTTATTCTCTATGGTTGTCTTATTTAGTTGTCTATAATCTATGCACAGTCAGAGCGTGTCATCTTTTGTTTTCACAAAAAAGGATGGTGCTCCCAATGGAGACACACTGGGCCGGATGTAGCCTTTTTCCATTATTTCCTTTAGTTGTAGCTTGAGCTCAACTAGATCATGTGTGATCATGCTATAGGGTGTCCTAGACACTGGTACTACTCCTGGTACAAGTTCTATCGAGAAGTCAATGTCTCTTCTCAGAGGTAGACCTGATACCTCTTCTAGAAACATGTCTCTATACTCACTTAATATGGGCTGGTCCTCTAGTTTCGATTTTTCATCCTCAGTAGATTCCAACACTTGTATTTCATATAGAGGACATCCCTTTCTGCAATACTTTTCCATTTGAAGTGTTGATATTCGTCTCACTAAGACATGCTTCTGAATCCCTTGGATGGTCGGTTTTCTCCCTTGTTCATTCTCACACTCCAAAGTTTTATGGTAATAGTCCAATTTGGTTTTATAAGTGGATAACCAGTCCATACCAACCAACATGTCATAAGATCCTAGGGGAATTATGTTAAGGGTGGCTTGGGTGGGAAATCCATCCATGATGAATTGGAAAGATGGTATGACCTCTGCTACTTTTCTTTTGGTTCTAGTGGCTGGTTGTATCAACCATGGCTTAACATGTCTAACTGGTTGTCATTTACACTTATCAACAGTCTGAGGGGTCACATAACTCAAATTAGAACCAAGGTCAATTAAAATAGAAACTAGATGGTTGGCGATCATGCCTTCCATCTCCACCATTGAAGCTTGGTCGTTGACTTGTTTATTATCCAAAGATGCATAAATCCGTGGCATGCTCCTAGCCACATCATTGAATGTGGTAGATTCTTGGATATTGTAGAATATCCTACTGTTTTGTTGTTTGTGTGGACAATCCCTCTATAGATGTTCTTCTCCACAACCCCAACATTTCAAGGGTTCATTCTTTGGGTTATCAGTATTTCCAAGGGTTGATCTAATAGGTTTATTTCTACTCTAGGAGGGGAAATTATGCTTATACACACTTCAGGTAGGAAGGCTCATCCTAGAATCCTTCCTATAGTTCTTAAATCTCGAGGATTTAAACCCCTTCTTCTTGAATATTGAACTACTCTTATTCTTCTAGTCCTCGTGAGGTTCTGTTTGACTCCCAAACTATTCATAACAATACCTTGCCTTCTAGATAGTGTCTTCTAAGGTCTTTGACTCATCAAACTCAATCTTGTCCTGGTAGGTCTAAGGTAACCCACTGATAAATAGTTGCACTTTTACCTTTTCATCCTTTATGTAGGTTACATACCTCAGCAGCTCAAGGAATTTATTGACATACTCCTCTATGATGAGCTTCCCCAACTTGAGTTCATAGAACTCCTTAGTCTTCTCATCAAAGTATTTCTCTGATAGATACTTCTTCTTGAAGTGTTTCTCAAACTTTTTCCATGATAATTCCTCTTCATGGATTACTTTCACATTCTTAAGGTCTTCCCACCAAATGGAATATTTTCCATTCAAGTTGAAGATGGCTATTCGAGCCTTCACGTTTTCAGAGTAGTCATGGACTCTGAAGTACTTTTTTAAACCAAGAATCCAAGCTTCTACCTCTTCCCCTGTCTCAATCTCTTCATTGAAAGAGGGTGGTTTTGCTTTCTTGAACTCTTAAGGGTCATGACTTTTGGAATTCTTTTGATTCTTTCCCTTCCTTTCAGAAGGTGATCTATTTTTTCTACTAGAATATCCCTCGAAGTTGCCAATTTACTTTCCAGAGGATTCTATTGATGCATGTATCCTACCTCTAGGTTGGGCCTTCCTCGAGGTACTTATCCCAGTGTGGCCACTTCTATGATCATGTTTTCGTATTTCAGGCGGACATTGACTCCTCTTCATACATCGTTGGTCCACATGACTCATTGTAGGCCCATGCTGCAGCTGCCTCTATATGTCAGATAAGATCTGTAGCAAGACTGCATTAATTTACGTTTTTTTTTCTTGCTCTTTTATCAACCTCTTGTTGTCGGCCTTGCAACTCTGTAATTTGGTCATGAGGATCCTTACAGTTTTAGCTAGATTCGTAGGGGTCTCCATCGACCTCCTCTTGTCAGACTCTTCGTCTCTATTGTGGGATCCATCCCCCACTTCATGGCCCGTCACCATCCTTTGTGCTTGTAGTTTCCCAAAATTTACTGACTACTTGAGTGTTAAAGAAAAAATTGTTGTTAGCTAACAGACTATTAGTTCACAGACAACACATGGTTCATATTTCTTAAATACACACACACAGTAGTAAGTTTTCATTATTTTCTTAAGTAAAAGTTTAACCAGACTCTTTAGGAAAGAGGTAAGGTAGGGTATCACCCTTAAGAGTTCCTTAAACATGGTTTTTAGGCAACTCGTCCATGAGACCAAGCAGGCCAAGTGTTGTAACCATGCTCTGATACCAATTTGTAACACATCCAAGGTGGGGCGTCGAAATTTCGTTCTTCTTAAGAAATCAAATCCTTCGTTCGGGGTCTCTATCCCATTTTTCTCATCCAAATCTTTCCAGCCATGGTCTACATGCTCAAAACCAAGATCAGAGCTGGTATATATGCATCTCCCAATTTCCTCGGATGTTCATTGGTTGGGGCCATGGGGCTTCCATGTGGGTTCATCTCAACATGCTTCTCCCTAAGTTCTCTGATATCACAAAAATTCCAACGTTCTGAATTCTATGCTGGAAATCCATCTACCAACCAATCCAATGATTAGAATTGGTCCTCAACTAACTCATAGGATAACAGGGAATTCAACGTTCGACCTTCTGATTTGAATTCTCAGCCTAGCCTCTTCCTTCCCTATACAAATTTCATACTACTACAGTTATGACCAGACACCAAGATAACGGGCACTTATTTCGGTGCTTTGAAGCTTCGGGCTCCAGAAGTTTTCAACCTATGACACCATACATCTTCTGAACTGTTGAATCAGTGGATTTTGGGTATTCTTATAGTGGATTTTGGGTATTCTTACACTTTGGATAATTCCAAATCCCTCACAAACACAAACCTCCAAAGGGAAATCCTTACGAAGTGTCAAATCTCCTGACACCTGTCCTCTGAGAATGATGACTCGGGTGGAATCCGACCTCCTAGCCTTCAGGAGTTCTTGCTCCACTTTTCTCCAAAGTGGATATCCCCCAAAGTAGATGATTGCTTTCCACACATCCCCAAATGAAGGATGGCTGATATTCTCTTCGTTACTCTGAGCTTTGGGGGTTTTCGAAGAGCCAATATTCAAGTCCTCCAGAGTACAAGATCTGATGCCAAGTGTCTCTCGATGTCAATGTTTAAGATGGAATCCCAAAGTTTCGTTCACTTCTCCAACCACTTTGACTGGGTGGGAACGTACCAGGGGCTAACACGTAGAGGATTCAAGTGCAACACATGCCCTCATCTGAGATGACATGTGTCATGTTCCAAAGGATCTATAGGGTATGTGATATGCATGAATCCAGGTGACACTTGGCACACAAAAATTGGGCCCACGTCACCATGGATGACATCACTGCACCATCTCACTCTAGTTCGATCATATTTCATGCCCTTTGATCTCGTGGCCAAGGTGTGTACACGTAACCCTTAGGTTAACGACCTCCATTACTTCGTAACTTCGATGTTCGGGGATATTGATGCTATAACATCTCTATTCTCCTGAAGTATAACTTCACCTAAGTCTTCTCATGGTAGATCCAATGGCTAAGGGGACCTCCGAACCTTCTCAATCAGTGGCTTCCGTTACTTTGCAATGGGGGTTGGATCCCAATTTAGCCAGTGATATAGGCTCACCTAACCACTAGGGAAACCATTCATTGTTGGTCAATTTCTGGTAACCCAATCTCCCGATTACCTTCAGCCAGTATAAGGCTTAGTAAGTTCAGCCATACTCCGAAGTCTTAGACTTCCAAAGCTCCAAAACCAGGAGGACTTAGCTTCCTTATGCTTAGCCTAAGGTTCCTAGGTATTGATCATATGGGTCCTCTCGAACGGATCTCGTCCACTCGTCTACAAAACAAAGAGATATCCCTTTTGAATACTTGAACCTTGCTATCCTTCCTGAGCTTTATCATGAAATGGATAAGGAATTGGGCCTGAAATCTCGATCTGAAAGAGGTATCCTCTTCAGATGGATAGGTTCATATTGACATGATATCTCTATCTTGGTCGTCTTACAGGATTATGTACCAAGAAGCCTCAAGGACTAAATTGGGGCATATAAAATATCAATCATAAGCATAATTTTACAAGGAGATGAATGCATACACATATCATGACCATTCCACATAGAAACCATTTATAAATACACATATATATAAACCCATGCATACATCCATTATTTTAGTTCACTACATAAAGAAGGAAAATACTTATCAGAACCATAAGGCGTGATGCGACTGCTGAAAGGGGTGCCCATTTCCACCCAACCATAGGATTATTCAGTCCTAATGGATTTACCACTAGCCACCCCCACACTAGACAACAATGCTCTAAGATATAATCATTTCTTTTGTCTCGATGACAGTAGGGATGGAGGTTACTCCCCTCCTCCCGCAGGATCTTGGCAACGGTTTTCACTATACCAAGCAAGAAGGACTACCTGAGAACTTCCTTAGTCACTCAACAGCCTCATTTATCATCTTGTATCATAACCTGCTAGATATTTCCTATGACCAGAACATGCTCATCCCTTAATTCTTCCTTGAAATCAAGAGCTTAGTATCTCATCTCTGCACTCTTCGCAAGTGTTCCTCTGCCCACCACACATTCCTTTCTTTCCATACTCAACAAGATTGTGTGTGGCTCGAATTCTCAATCCATGTTCAAGTCTAAAATCCTTACAGATGGGTGTTCTTCCCCATCCCCTCATTAAATCTTGAGAAGGTATTCCCACCTACCATCATGACTGTAATTCATTTATGGGTCAGAGGATTGTTCTGGTCCTGAGAAATTAAATCCAGTAAGGTACTAGTTTGGTGGAGGATAACGAAACCATTCCTAGTCCCCTTCACCATATATTTAATATCATTCATGGTCTCTCTTAGAACACCCCCCATTCCAGTAGTCATGCAACACTTATCCATTTTCTAGTAAATAACAGAATTTACATTCATGGACCCTTTACACATTGTTCCATCAAATCAAACATTCACACATATTAAGTTTTCCATAGTCTCTTGGCCAATATATTTATATTTACAAACTGGGGGAAACAGAGTGTTACACTTCATCCTGCTACACACAAGTTCTTTGGATGAATAAATCTTTAGAAGGCCTTCAAAAAATTTATAATAATCCTATTACTATTAACTGTGATAACACTAGTGCCATAAGTATCTCTAAAAATCCATTCATGCATTCTAAAACCAAACACATCCCAATTAGATACCATTTCCTAAGATATCGGGTTACCCAAAAAATATTTAAAATAGTGTATGTAGTCACCAAAGAACAAATTGCAGACATTTTCACAAAACCATTGCCCAGGAGTACTTTTGAAAATATTCGACAAAAAATAGGAGTAATTCAAAAACCTCATTAAAAACCATAAGAATGTATCAATAGGGGCACATGATCAAGGGGATCGTTGCCACAGGGGGAGATAAGAAAGATCCCCTCTTCCATTGTTGTCAAAGGGAGAGGAAATTGATAAGGGCATAAATTTCAAAAAAAGGAAGAAAAAGGTTTCCATCAATGCCAAAGGGGAAGATTGTTGGAAATATTGTCATTGGTGTGTTGTCATTGATGTCAAAATATGATGTAATTATGATGTGGTGATGAATTGTTATGAATAACATGCAGAGGACTCTACCTAAATCTCAGGAGAGGCAGAGTATTAGATTTCACAAGATCAACACAAATGAAGAAACATCATCGGGATCAAATTCCCAACAAATCAATAATATCGATTAGTTAGAATCCAAGTAAAAACCAAAAAGATCAGAAGGGAAAGTGCATTGTAGAAACACGATCAGGATTGAAATCCCCACACTAAAACTACAAAAGAATTGAGGGAGAATCATGTCCATTGATGTAGATTTCGGGAAAAACCAAGATCGTCAGATGTAGGAGTTACAGAGGAGGATTCAGATCAACTTCTGAATAAGTCATGACCGTTGGATCTCAGTAAGGGTGGATCAACGATGAGGAACCATTCTGGAATGCAAGGGTTGAGTTAGTGATTGCGCGAGTTTCATTCTGAAATCATCCCTAATCGTTGATCTATTACAGGATAATTCTCGACCGTTCGATAAATTCAAGGTTTAATCAGGGAATCTCACTTCAGGAAAATTGATAATTGGGAACGAATAAACCAAAGTCTCGAAGGCTGAAATAAATTTGGACCGTTGATATAAGAGTTGATCACAACCGTTGAATCAAGGATTTGTGAGATCCTAAAACAACTAAAATCCTGTCAATCATTGGATTGTGTTAGGCTTTTTGCGTCAAAGATGGATCGTTAGATGAAGTCAAGTTTCTCGAGGTTTATTTATGAAATATCGATTCAGATAAATTAGAATTGGGAATGGATAACACAAAGTCCCAAAGGCCAAAATGAATCTAGACCATTGATCTAGAACTTATCATAGTCGCTAATCAAGAATTCACGAGATCCTGAAATAGATGAAATACCGACAACCGTTGGATTGTGTTAGGATTTTCACGTCAAAGATGGACTGTCAGATGAATTCAAGTTACTCAATTTTTATTCAGGGAATCTCACTTCGGGAGAATTGAGAATTGGGAAGAGACAACCCAAAAGTCCTGAAGACCTAAATAAATCTATACCGTTGATCTAGAATTGATCATAGTCATTAGATCCAGGAGGAGGACATGTGTCATGTCAAGAGATCCACATTAGTAGACCACTAAATCAAGGATGCATGGTGCAATCAGATGATGACAAGTGTCTAGGTCTAGTTGGCACTTTAAGGTTACGTAAGTCATGAATCTAAGTGACTCGTGCTAGCCACTCGGCCAGTGACATCAACAAATTATGTCACTCCAGGAGTTTGTCCTTTGGGGGAAACCAACAACTACCCGAAGCGTCGAAAGCTGAAGTCAATGATAATCGTTGATATAATATCCTCCAGAATGAATCATGATTGTTAGATCAAAACATGATGTAAGTTCTCTCATGTTGACCACTTTGGCACTGACCAACTCCGGTGGAAATTGGTACAACAAGTACCCAGAACTCCAAACCTCCAATGTAACACTCTTTCATTTGAAGCTGTAACACTCTGATACCATACTGTAATGCCCCCTTTCCATCAGCTGGGCAGATGCTACTTCATGGAATAAAAATCTCATGCTTAATTATATCTATATATATCTATATATATATATATATGACATGCATTTAAAACAGGTTAAACACATTTAAACTCAGAGTGAGCATAAGAATTATTGTTATTATAAATAATCAATGGATTTAACATTAATTCATATGCACAATAGAGTACATGATAATTATAAATACACAGACATGCAGTAACATAATTGAAACATCATCTGGTACTTATCTTTGAAAACGGTGGTTATTCCACCAACCAGGTGTAGGCCTTCCACGAACCTCTCAGCCTTAGACCACACTTCTCATCAAGATCAATAGTAGGTCACCCCCGAGCTGGGACTAAGCTCCACCCCAAGGCAAGGAATCCTAGGCTAGGCTGAGGTTACAGGGAAAACACACAGGCACAAGGAAGGAATTCTCTCCCAGGAACCACTCATACTCACTGCCCACAGACTCTCCTTCCCCACATGCATGTTCCACCCCAGGAGTATACACCTTCTCTATCACCTAGACAGTCCTTCGGCTGCTAACCTCACTTGCCTTGGGTTTCAGCAACATGCCAGATAGGAATTATCCAAGCTCAGCGGTAGCTACAGGGTTCCTTCTAGGAGCTCTCTCCTTCCTCAGTACACTCTCTCACCTAGAGAGAGTCGCTCATAGGTCAAGCAACCTGTTCTTCCAACTTTAACCACCTCTCTCACCTGGAGAGAGTGTTGTACGACTGGACAATAAGCCACACAGGGTCAACACTACATGTCCACCAAAGTCAATAGGAATTTAGACACAAACACCATCGGGCAGCAACAGACAGGTGCAACAGCATAACCAGGCTTAGCAGGGACGGGACACTTCCATTTTCTCAATCCAACAGCATGGGATAGACTCATGCTCTGGTTCTCATGGATGCGTGATGAGTTGTCCACGCAGGGGTCGAATCAGACTTAACGGTTCACAACCGAAGCGGTGTACCAGCCTTCCCGAAGAAAATATAGACACTGGATTTATTGTTTCAGAGAGCACAAGGGTATCTCTTGCAGAGGTCAAATGGGTTCATGCTCAGACGATTAGGTAGAATGGAGGAGGAACCCCCAACATGTCTCATCTCAACCATTTTATTTGCATGCGCTTGGGTTGACACTTGTCACCCATGCAACTGCATGCATTCCTTCAGCATGTGTTCCTTCCATTCGGAAGTTGTTTTTCCTTCCAAAAGAACTTAGGATAAAACATATTATTCACATGTCTTTTGGAATAATATTAAAATATTATTCCCAAGGACCTAAGCTCCTAGGCTCAACACTTAGTCCCTTTTCCCACCTTCCAGCCCCTAATCCCTTGCCCACTCTATGGAAGCTTAGTCCCCCATCACTCATTCATCGTGGTCGGTCTGCACGCGGCGGTGTTTATATTGTATTAATGTTCCACATAAATACAGGTACAAAATCAGTCTCTTGGCCTTCAACACTTAGGCTCTCTGGCCCAACAATCACATAAGCCCACTAGCTTATATAAAATTGACTCACCAACCTATAAAACATATTTACAATTCATTTCATAAACAATATTTACAATAGAGCTCGGCCTTGGGAACATTACAATCCCCCTTCCCTTATTTCTGCATTGTCCTCAGTGCAACTTTACACTACATCTGCAAGCTTTTCAAAATTTTCAAAAAGATGCAGATACTCTACCCGCATAACATCTTCATGCTCCCATGTCGCGTCCTCAGGACTGTACCAGGTCCATTGGACCTTTACAAGCTCTATGGATCGATTCTGGAGTTGTTTTCTTTTCCTGTCCAATATGCGAACATGATGCACTTGCAGGACACCTTCTGGTTCCACCTGAATCACATTCCAATCGATAACATGATTAGCATCAGGTATATATTTCTTAAGCAGTGAAACATGAAACACATTATGTACAGTCATAGATGCAGGTAATGCAAGCATGTATGCAACTGGCCCAATCCTTTCTAGGATTTCAAAAGGCCCACAGTATCTTGCTGCCAACTTGGTGCAACTTCCTAGCTTCAGGGAACTCCTGTTAGTTTTCACTTTCAGGAAAACATGATCACCCACTTTGAATTCTCTGTGGGTTCTGTTCTTATCAGCATAACTTTTCTGCCTGTCCTGGGAAAATTTCAAATTCTGTTTAATTCTTATCATTTGGTCTTCCATCTCTTTGAGCAACTCTGGCCCAACTACTGCCATGTCAGCTGGATTATCCCAGCTCATTGGAGTGTTTCACTTTCTTCCATAAAGTGCTTCAAATGGGCTCATCTTCAACGATGCATGATACCCATTATTGTAGGCGAATTCTACCAAATGCAGGTAGTCTTCCCATCTTGTTGGTTTGTCCATCAAATACATTCTTAGCATGTCCTCTATTACTCTGTTCACCCTCTCTGTCTTTCCATCAGACTCAGGATGATACGTTGTACTAAAATTTAGATTCGTTCTGAATCCTTTGAACATTCCTTTCCAGAAATTAGAGTTGAATTTCGGGTCCCTATCAGACACAATTGTTTTAGGAATTCCTTGCAAGCGTACCACTCCTTTTAAGAAGATATCAACAACATCTACTTCCTTGTGAGTGGTTTTCAGTGGAATAAAATGGGCAGCTTTTGCAAGCTTGTCCACCACCACCATGATTGAATCATGTTGCTTGCTCATTCTGGGAAATCCTGCAATAAAATCCATGGTCACCACTTCCCACTTCCATTCCGGAATGGGTAAAGGCTGCAACAACCCTGTTGGGTGCCTATGCTCAGCCTTAACTTTCTGGCATTCCATACATCTGGCGATGTATTCAGCGATCTCCCTCTTCAAACCTGGCCAAAAGTAATGGATTTTGACTGCTGCCACAGTCTTTTGATATCCAGGGTGTCCAACATACATCACATTATGCATTTCTTTTAGAATCGCAAGTTTCAATTCCTGGACATTGGGTATATACACTCTGTCTTTATACAGAAGTAATCCATCAGCTTCCAAGGTGTAACTTTCCCTTTTCTGTGGCCTTTCACTCTGTTGTAGCTTTGCTACCAAATCTATGTACTGCAAATCGACACTTGTAGCTTCCAAAATTCTATCCTTAATATTTGTCTTGTACATGCTAATGGTTGTAGCATGCAATTCATGTACCTTTCTGCTGAGTGCATCACCCACCTTGTTTTCCTTCCCTTTGATATGCTTGATATCAAAGTCATATTCACACAGAAACTCCAACCACCTTCTTTGTCTAGCGTTTAAGGTTGGCTTCTCAAACAAATATTTCAAAACATGGTGGTCTGTTCTCAATTCAAATCTTTCTCCCATGAGGTAATGTCTCCATTTCCTCAGAGCGTGGACGATTGCTGCCAGCCCCAAATCATGAGTGGCATAATTCTTTTCATGCTCTTTCAATTTCCTGGACTCATAACAGATTGCAAATCCATCTTGGCTGAGAACTCCTCCCAACCCTTCCTTAAAGGCATCTGTGCACACCACGAAATCCATATTTGGATTTGCAATTCTCAGGATTGGAGCGTTGGTTAACAACTACTTCAATCACTAGAAACTCTCTTCACACTCTTCAGTCCACTGAAATTTTTTCTCCTTCCTTTGCAAGGAAGTGATAGGGTGAGCTATCTTTGAGAACCCTGTGATAAACCTTCTATAATAGCCCACCAGACCCATAAAGGATCTAACTTCTGTCACATTCCT
Organism: Picea engelmannii; assembly: GCA_009831015.1. Classification (NCBI taxonomy): domain Eukaryota; kingdom Viridiplantae; phylum Streptophyta; class Pinopsida; order Pinales; family Pinaceae; genus Picea; species Picea engelmannii. The sequence goes on along the minus strand of ML794747.1, from coordinate 404,287 downwards.
TGGCACTAACCATTCTCGTATGGCCTCAACCTTCTCAGGATCCACAATGATCCCTTCTTCTGAAATAATATTTCCCAAGTAATGGATCTGTCTTTGATAAAATGAGCATTTTCTCAACTTGGCATATAGCTGGTGTTCTCTCAACACTTGCAACACCATTCTCAGGTGTTGTTCATTCTCTTCCTCTGACTTGGAATACACCAAGATGTCATCCAGGAAGACTATGACAAACTTGTCTAAATAGTTCCTAAATACACCATTCATCAAGCACATAAAAACAACAGGTGTGTTTGACAGTCCAAATGGCACCACTGTGAACTCGTAATGACCGTACCTTGTTCTAAGGGCGGTCTTGCTAATATCCTCATCCTTTATTCTTACCTGGTGATATCTCGATCTAAGATCTATCTTCGAAAATATTTTTGCACCCTTCAGCTGATTGAAAAGATCATCGATCCTCGACAAAGGATACTTGTTCTTGACAGTTACCTTGTTCAACTACCAGAAATCAATGCACGGCCTCAACGTCCCATCCTTATTCTTCACGAATAGGATTGGGGCACCCTAAGGTGACACACTGGGGCGAATGTACCCCTTCTTCAGAATCTCTTTGAGCTGCAATTGCAACTCTTTCAACTCTGGCGTACTCATTCTATAAGGAGCTTTCGACACCGAAGCTGCTCCAGGCATCAAATTTATAGCAAAATCAATGTCTCTCTTCGGAGGTAGTCCAGGTACCTCCTGAAATACGTCCTTGAACTCTTTGAGTACCTCATGGTCTCCAATTCTTGAGACTTCATCTCTGGATGCTTCCTCCACACGGGCTGCAAATAATTGACAACCTTTCCTATAACACTTCTTCAGCTGCATGGATGAGATTTCTCTAACAGCCACAACTCTAGGAATTCCTTGGACTATTTTCTAATTTCCCTCCTCATCCAGGCATGTAAACCTCTTGTTATGATAGTCCAGGAGGTTATGGTGCTGCTCCAACTAGTTCATCCAAATTAAGCAGTTCTAAGAGCCTAAAGGCAGAACATTCAATTCAGTTTTCGTGCTCATTCCATTCATGTCTATTGAACATGATTTAACCAATTCAGTGACCTTCCTCTTGGTTCTTGTAGCCAACTGCACTAACCGAGACCTTTCATGTTTGCTTCTCGATAAATGAAAACTTTCCACCACCCTAGGTTCTACATAACTATGGCTAGCCCTGGAATCAATTAAAATAATAAATGGTCGGTTGTTGATCATACCTTCCACTTCAATCATGTGCAATTGAAATTCTACTTGCATGTTGTCTAGGGCTACATAGATCCTTGGCATCCTATTGCCCATATCCTCCACTGTTTCACCTTGCTGAACATTGTGGATGGTTCTTTCTTTATCTTTTCTGTGGGGGCAGTCCCTGTACCTATGGTTCCCTTTACAGCCCCAACACTCCATAGGTGTCGGTCTAGGCATTTTCTCACCCACTTCAGCCTTCCTGGGGTCTCTGAAAGATGGTTGTCCCTGAGGACTATTTCTAAAAAAGGGAGGCTTGTTTCCCTTCTGCCTCTGCTCTTTCCTGAACTTCTTCTGATCATCCCAAGCCTTCCGAAAAACAGGCCTTTCTCTTTGTTGTTTATATAAGCATTTTTCCCTTCTTATTCTTTCTTCCATAGTCTTAGGATCATCATACTGAATCCTGTCACCAATAGAAGGTGGCAGTTCACTCAAATATCTCTAAATATTGACAGCCTCATCTTTGATGAACGAAACATAATTCGGTAGTTCCAAAAACCTTCATTTGTATTCATCGATGGTCATGCTGCCCAACTTGAGCTCGAAGAACTCCTTCATCTTTCTGTCATAGTACCTTTTGGTCAGGTATTTCTTCTTGAAATACCTCTTGAACTCCTTCCAAGTGATATCTTTCTCTCTGATGTGTTGCACCTGCACAAACTGATCCCACCACATGGATGCTTTTCCCTTTAGTTGATACATCACAATTCTTCCTTCTTCATGAGGGGAATAATTCTGCATTTGGAAATATTTCCTCATGCCTAGAAACCATGTTTCGGCATCTTCCTCCTTCTTATGTTCTCCATCAAACATTGGAGGCTTGATCTTGTTCATCTCTCCTTTCAATTCATCCCTTCCATATGTTCGATGTTTTCTAGTAGGGGACGAGATTGAACTACTGTTCGCTTCCTTCCTGGAATGCTTTAGGGAGCAATGATGATGTCTGCTACCACTCCTCAATCTTATTCCTCTCCCAAGGGTCCTGTGACTTTCTGTCTTTCTTGAGCCACTCCTCTTCTCCAACTTCCTTTCTATTCTTTCCAGGTTCTTCAACATTTTTAAGTTGAATTCTTCCTGTTGATCCCTGACCCTCATGAACTTTCGGCTATCAGCTCGGCAAGCCTGAGCATCTTTTTGCAATCTTTCAATGAGTTTCATCATATGTCCTTCCTTATCCATCTCTTTTTCGTGCCCATTAGAGTTTGATCCTTCGACTCCAAACTTGACATCCCTTCCTACCCTTTCGTCCTCTGTTTCGGAGGCAATATGTACCTTTTCCATTTCTATACTCAGCGTAGATTCATAGTTGACCTGACACTCGTTGAACTTTGCACACACAATGTGAAATCAACCGAAGTTTGTCAGGCCCTTAAACCTTCAAGAAACTTACAACACTCATAAACCAACATGAACAAGAAAAACGTTTTGATTCCATTAAGTTTTCTGAGCTCTGTTTGGCTTTGCAAATTTCGGGACTTCTGGTTTTGGGGTCTCGGTCCATGAGACTCTCATACTCACTTTCGGGTGATAGCTCCCTCTTTCTCCCTACCCTTGTAACCAAAGGCACCTTTCACAACTTCGCGATCTCGTGAGTTCGCGAGTCAAAGACCCTCGATTCTTCTTCCTCCAAACACCGATACTCGAGATGCGATACGGGTATGGATCCCTCCTCGCTAGTGCCTGCTACATATAATCACAGGCTAGGGCTAAGTTCTAGCACCTCTCACAACTCACGACTTCGTGAGTTGGAGTGTTAAGCCCTCGTGCTCCTCCTTTGTGAATCCCAAAATCCTAATTTACTTTACCCTCCGGGCCCACATAGCACAACTGTCTCCACATCTACAGTGGCGAGTGGCACCCTCAGGAGGGTCCACATTATCTATGGTGACATCATCGGGTCCCACCATGCTCAGTTTTCTTTTGTCCCACTGGCACGTGGTACACACCCATGTGTCCATGTCCAATCCAAGTGAAATCCAATGATTAGACCTTTCTGTGGGTAGTGAGTATGAGTCTACCCCAGGAGTATACACCTTCTCTATCACCTATACATTCCTTTGGTTGCTAACCTCCCTTGCCTTGGGTTTCAGCAACATGCTAGACCGGAATTCTCTGAGCTCTCCGGTAGCTACAGAGTTCCTTCCAGGATCTCTCTCCTTCCTCAGTACACTCTCTCACCTAGAGAGAGTCGCTCACAAGTAAAGAAACCTATTCTTCCAATTTAAACCACCTCTCTCACCTGGAGAGAGTCTTGTATGACTGGCCAACAAGCCACACAGGGTCAACACTACACGTCCACCATAGTTAATAGGAATTCAGACACGAACACCCCTGGGAAACAACAGACAGATGCAACAACATAACCAGGCTTAGCAGGGACGGGACACTTTCATTTTCTCAATCCGGTAGCATGGGATAGACTCATGCTCTGGCTCTCAGGGATGCATGACGAGTTGTCCATTCAGGGGTCGACTCAGACTTAACGGTTCAGAACCAAAGGGGTGTACCAGCCTTCTCGAAGCAAATATAGACACAGGCCTTATTGTTTCAGAGTGCAGGAGGGTATCTATTGCAGAGGTCAGATGGGTTCACACTCAGATGGTCAAGTAGAATGGAGGAGGAACCCCCAACATGACTCATCTCTGCCATTTTATTTGCATGCACCTAGGTTGAGACTTGTCACCCATGAAACTGCATGCATTTCTTCACCATGCATTCCTTCCATTCGGAAGTTGTTTGTCCTTCCAAAATAACTTAGGATAAAACATATTATTCACATGTCATTTGGAATAATATTAAAATATTATTCCCAAGGACCTAAGCCCCTAGGCTCAACACTTAGTCCCTTTTCCCACCTTCCAACCCCTAATCCCTTGCCCACTCTGTGGAAGATTAGTCCCCCATCACTCATTCATCGTGGTCAGTCTACACACGATGGTGTTTATATTTGATTACTGTTTCACATAAATACAGGTAAAAAATTAGTCTCTTGGCCTTCAACACTTAGGCTCTCTAGCCTAACAATCACATAAGCCCACTAGCTTATATAAACTTAGCTTACTAGCCTATAAAACATATTTACAATTCATTTCATAAACAAGATTTACAATAGAGCTCGGCTTTGGGGACATTACATCTGAAGTCCAGAAGTAGATAGTGGTCGTCCATCTCAACCTTTGATTAAGTCACAACCATCAGATTAAGCAGTGGAAGGATAAGTAAGGATTGAATATAGAATGTTGAATTTTTTATAGGATTCATCCTAACCATTGGATCATTCCTTGTGAGAAGTGAATGAGAACCATCCACTCAAATGCAGATCAAGTCATGGTTGTCAATCTATTAGAAACCTATGCACAAGTCAAGATCGTCCATCTACGAAAGAACATATATCGATTGTTTGTTCTACTTCGGTGAAATGTACTCCAGAAGGTTGAAAGATTGTAGAGGATAGAAGTCCCAAAGTAAATAATGGGCGTCCATGTCAATGTTTGATTAAGTCACAACCATTGGATTAAGCGGTGCAAGGATAAGTAAGGATCAAATCTATACCATTGGTTCAACTCTGGGAAACATGACAACCATCGGATCAACCCTTGTGAGAGGTAACTACTTCAAAGAGTTGAAACTCTAGAAGTTTGGATGAGAAATAAATCGGTCGAAGGTCGAACTACCGGAGGGCTAGGTTCTAGCCCCCGATCATGGGTTACAAACACATAATCCATGAGGTGTTTTTTAAATCCCTTAATTAATAATCCTGTGGTTTTTCACTATTGGTCATATGTAAATGGTTTGAAGGAAGCACCTCTATAGGATTCGATTTTTGGAATATTTGCAGAGACATGGAATCGAATTAAAAGAAATCAATCGATACCTATGATTGATTTATGAAAAGAACTCTCACTAAATTATCAACATTCAAAATGAAGAGGTGGGATGGTTCAAACAAATGGATACAATGCTTCATATTTCACACCATTTGGAAGAGTATATAAACAAGAAAGAATGGTGAGAAGAAAGTGTCTATGTAGTCTAGATCAGAACATCAAAAAAACAACAGAGTCCAAGAAGAAGAACTGATGATTCTTATGAAGTGAGGGTGAAAGGAAGGAGCACAAAAGGATTCATATCCTTTAAGTGTAATTCAAGGGAGTTGGTGCTTCCTGGGGTTGGTGTCCTAAAGACAAGGAAGTTGGTTCTTCCTAGGGTTGGTGCCCTAAAAGAAAGGGAGTTGGTGCTTCCTAGGGTTGGTGCCCTAAAGACAAGGGAATTGGTGCTTCCTAGGGTTAGTGCCCTAAAGAAGGGGATTTGTGTCTCCTAGAGTTGGTTCTCTAAAAAGTATTGGTGTCCTTCACTATTCTTCATAAAATCCTTGTAATTCTTATTAATTATATTTGTATAATTGATTTTACAAACAATTCTATTATTGATCTATTGAGGTAATTAATAAAATATAAAAGTAACTGCTAATTGTTGAAAAAGTGTAATATTGATTCACCCCCCCCCCCTCTCAGTATTCCATCTGTTTCTTTAGAGAATCCTTTTCTTGTTGTAAGTTTGTTAGTTCTATGGTTTTCACATGATCATTCCCAGGGATATTTAATTTCTTCTTCATCACCTAGATTGTGTTTTCTTTTTCCTCAAGAATGTTTTTAATAGGCTGAATATTTCCAGGCTCTACCCCTACAACCATGATATCTGATTCTATCATTTTCACTTGTATATGCCATGCTCTATTTGCTTCTTTTTCCCACTTTAATTTCACTTCCAACTAATTTGTCACCTTTCTTTCGAGCCTTGCAATATTCAAAGCTGATTGTAAAAGGTTACCATAAATCATTTCACTTGTTTTTTTATGCAAATGAATCTTATCTGGTGCATTAATTTGATTTTCATCTCAATGACAACGTTTTCTTGTATAACTACTGGATTCAAGGTATTACTTTCTGCATCTTTAACCATAACTAATGAAACTTTATTTTGAGATAGTTTCCTGACTTTTGAAAATAATTTATGACCTTCTTCAAATAATTTCTTTTTCTTTTGTGCATATTGTGTAATAGACTCTTTCGTAGATTTAAGCTGGGAGTTTTGAGGATCTGAAGATTAATATTGTTATATTCGAATGGTAGACTCTAAGATTTTCTCTTCTATATTTGACAAACTTTGTTCTTATTCAACAATTACAACATTTCCTCCTTGTTTTATGGGTTCATCTTCTTCCAGGATGACCACAACTTTATCCCTTTCAATTTTACTCCTTTTACTCAAAAATGGTTCATCAATTTCTTGTCAACTACCTCTGATATGGCTCTTTTTTTCACATTATCAGTTTTTCCTGGATTTTGAATTTCCATTGTAAGAGGATTTTCTCAGACCATATCAGTCTCTGAATCCTGAACTTCATTAAACATTTATGCCATTTGCTAGTCTTGATCAAAATTTTCCAAGTTGGCCATTTTATCTAAACCTTCTACTATTTTATGCTCATAGGGTGCATTTTTATTCTGTTTTCTTCTCTGTGATATGATTTGATGAGGATCATATCTAATCTTCTCTGCTTCTTGGAAATTCATGACATTCAATAAATTATCTACTATGGGTAGATTTGATTTACCTTTAATGAAAAAGGTCCCATATTGAAGGGAAATTTAATATTTGATGACCTCTTGTAATTAACAAAATTCTTTGTCTCGGAGTGAAGTTTATATCTAATGAACTCAAGGGAAAATATTCTAGGAATAAAAAATGTTGGTAGAATGTAAGGTGCTTCATTGAAACCATAAACCTTGATGATTGTATAATCCATGTACAAAAACCAGTCTCTTGTTATGTTTTCTGGAGTGAATTGTAGTTTGTTTTTCATCTCCTATGAAGCGCTTGGAAATTATGTATTGAAAATCACTTTGTACATCCTTGACATGGTTTTGTTGATGAAATCAAACATATTAATCTTATCTTCCTCAACTAATATGTTTGAATTCTCTGAGAAGAATATTGGATATAGTCGTTGATAATCTATTTGATATTAGTATATGAACATGTTCAACAGATAGTTATGGTACCAGAAATGTCTGAGAGTGTGGAAATTCACTAGCTAAGCATGGATTACTTCAGCTAGGAATTCATCAAAATTAATGCAAATTGGGACTGAATACAACTGACTTGAATTCATCAAAACCCTAACATGACTTCAATGAAAAAATTATCATTATCAAGACCTAAAAGATGACTTAAAAGGTAAAAGACCAATTGTACACTTTCTTTGAAAATATTTACATCATAGGGAAATGATAGATGTTAAATAGATTGACTAGGTTTGAATATTTTGGAAAGAAACTCATTTTTTTGTCTGTAAACTACATTCTTTGTAAACCCTGATCAATTCTACCTCATCGAACGACGCAAAATTTTGGGGAAAAGGATGGAATAAGCCTAATGAATATGTAATGACCCAAGAATTGAATCGGCACGGGATTTTTGACCCATCAGAAGCAACATTTACTCTCTATGTATGTGAATATTTAGTTGCACACCAACTAACGAACTCAGGGAATTGACATGTTTGTTCTTGAAAAAAATGAGAAATTGAAGGACTAACACTACTTAAAACATAATAATTTTTGGTTTCTAATGCAACTAACTTGTTTTTACACTTTTATATGCTATTGATAGATACAATTGGATAAAAAATACCCCCCTTCTTATCAACTATGGACTACTCCTTTTCGTCTAATTTTTTACATAGAAAAACCAGATTTTGAGTTAATTCCATGATAACAAATAATGTTTTATAAGTACCTGGTGATTACAATGTACAATAAATGACTCTTTATCAAGTTGGCGAAGTGCAATTCCAATTGAAAATGGCTATCAGCTCAAAATGATAAGCAAAATGGTAGGAGAGTCAACTTTCCAAGATTTGAAAATAATAATAAAAATGATTTATTTGATTATATTTGTATTTCACCAAGGGCCAATGGTGGTTTGGATCCACACCACTTGAGGTAGCAGAATCAATCAGGAAGTGACATGTAGCAAGGATATTTTTATTTTGCTTCGCTCTCCATCTACTAACTGTCAAGCTATTAACACCAGCGAAATACGATATGAGCCGTTGATCTAATAGGGATTGAGATTTGGAGGGTTCCGTCAATTAAGTTTATTACTTGGCCAACTTTATATCTCTTGCTGCTTATTTATCCCTTCTGCTAATTTTAGCGATGTTGCCAACCGATTTTAAAAATCCAGTCACTTACATTAATTTATTTATAAGTGTTGTAATTAACTATTAATTAATGTGACAATATTGCATGATTCACATGTGTATTAGATGAGCATGATTCTTTTTTTAATTTAGATCACATAACATCATACTAAAAATTTATATTGATTAATAATGGACACCATTAAAAATAGTAAAAAATAATAAACACATAAATGACTATAAATGACTAAATTAGTGATCAAACAATGAGAATAATGAACACATAAAACGAATAAAAATGACTAAATTAGTGACCAAATAATGAGAATAATGAACACGTATAAAATGACTACAAATGACTAAATTAGTGACCAAATAATGAGAGATATGTAACCAAACAATGAGAGATAAGTGACCAAACTAAATGACCAAAATTCACATATAAAATGATAAAAGAATGAGAGATAAGTGACCAAAATGCACATATAAATTACCACATGGCAGTTTTGGTGGCTAATTTCCGGTCTCTTATCACGCGACCAAAAATGTGGTCATATTTAGTTTGTTCATTTATAGCTTGTCTCGTGGTCACTAATTTGGTCCTATATTTGGACATTAATTTGGTCATATATTTGGTCATTAATTGTGACAATTAATGAACAAATATATGACCAAATTAATGACCAAATATAGGACCAAATTAATGACCACGAGACAAGCTATAAATGACCAAACTAGATATGACCACATTTTTGGTCATGTGATAAGAGACCATAAATTAGCCACCATCGATTGCAAAATCAAAAGTGGTCATTTATATGCGGATTTTGGTCATTTGTTTGGTCACTTAATCTCTCATTTTGTACTAGTGGGAAGAATAAATATACATGAAGCAGTCAGAAGGATTTGTAGTGAAGGGAAAGAAAGAGCTAGTATGTAAGCTAAAGAAGTCACTATATGTGTAATGTACCTAGCCACCCACAGGCCAGGCACGCTAACTTCCAGTCCCTTCTCTGGAATAATTTGACCCCTGTCCTAACTTTAAATAACAAGGATGCATGAAAGGTTCATGTTCATTTATCAATATTGATGTTAAACATAAAAGAAATGAAGCATGCAACATGCACAACAATAACCAACAAGCATGCATACTATAAATATTGAATTCAACGATAAGTAAATACACAACGGAATAAATCATACACAGATAAATAATAATATATAAGAGAGCACTTATCTTTAATAAAATAAACCACTGTCTGGATACAGACCAAGGACGTTCAACCCAATTGTAGACATTGTTGTTCCAAGTCTCAACAACAATGTCACCCTCGAGCCAGGGATATGAATCCACAAGGAGGGTTATAGAGTGTTACTCGACTTCCCAAACTAGTCAGCACTCAATCTCTCACAAGATTCCTAACACCCACAACAATCCAAGTACCCATCCTACACAACCCAAGAGAATGGACCCTCTTCTTTCTCTTCCATGCAATCCCTCAGGTTGCCCTTCTCCTTCCAAGGCTCGAGTGCAGCTGGTCTAAAATATCCATGCTGAGACTCTTAGGAATCATAGTTGTGATCAAACCTGGACACAGACCAAATTATCTTAGATATGCAAGCCTCAAATCATGGCTAGATTACACAAACAACCTCTAGAACCAACAATACCATGGTTTCTCTTCAACAGTTTGTCTTCCTTTCCTGAGCTAAGACACAGAGGTCGAAAGATGAGTGGGTGAAAGAATGAATGGAGTGAAATCTCCACAAGAGGGGTGAACAATGAGAAAGTGAGTGAGTGGGTGAGTGATTGAGTGAAAAATATGACTGGAGTGACTAGCAACGGAAAAAAAAAGAGAAAGAGAGTGAGAGAGAGAACAACCCCCCCCCCCCAATAGATCAGGGATGGGTTTAAGTAATTCTTGGGAATTAAGAAGCTCATGGCCTTCCCCCAACCCCCAAGAATCTCACGTAATTTATTTCCCCCATTACACAAAATGGGAAATTAAAAAAAATGAAATAAACACTTAGCCCCTCAATCCCCCTCTCTTGTGGAATCATAGCCCCCTAAAACTCTAGTCCTTGTCCATCTAGCAGCCAATGATGTATTTATTATTAATAATGATCAAAACATTACATTTCTTAGGCACACAAGCCTCTTTTAATTGTTTGGGCACTCTAGCCTCTCAACAATTAACAAATAAATTATTTAATATGGGGCTCAAAACCTAGGGTGTTACATCCCCTCCCCCTTATTTTGTCACTTTCCTTGGTGCATATGCAAAAAATGAATCAAAATTCCAAATTTTATTCAAAAAGTTGTAGGTACTCTACCCGCATGGCATCTTCATTCTCCTAGTTAGCATCTTCAGGGCCGTAGTAGGTCCATTGAACTTTTATGAGCTCTATAGATCGATTCCAGAGCATTTTGACTTTTCTATCCAATATTCGCATTGGTTGGACCTGAAAGTTGTTGGGACTCAGAAATGTCGTATTTTCATCCACCTTTCCCTTCACTATTCCTTACATTTCATCGCCCCATTAAACCTTCATCATACCATTTTCATAAATACATTTGGGTTTCACATCATTATTTTCCACTTTATTCATT
>ML794747.1:355627-378097 GCA_009831015.1 Picea engelmannii | reverse complement strand
AGAACACTGTTGTTGGTCTTCAAAGGAGAGCTTGTAACTCTTCAGATTCACCTCCTCAAAGAGGCGATAAAGGTGAATGTTCAAGGTATAATTTTGCTTATCATTCAGTTGCTTTTGATTATGTTAAGCATGATAAATTTGTACGTAAAAATGGAAGAAAAAATCCATGTACATATTATGGTTTATATAACCATCATATTTCAAAATGTTGGAAAAGATTGGCTACTTTCAGGAAACTTTATAAGCAAAGACAATGTGAAAAGAGGATGCAAAAGATTTGCACTCATTATCAGATGAGGGGTCATCTCATTGACCAATGTTGGACATTGCATCCAACCACTCATCCACATCATAAGAAGTAGTTGGATAAAGAGATTGGCAAGAATGGAAGAGGAGATTCCATCATCGATGTGAGTCAAGATGATTCACAAGAGGACGATTTTCAGCAGAAAAAGTCACCGTTGAGTTGACTTGGTAAGAAATGGTTAGATTTCTTGAGCAAGTAAGGCTAGCATTTTTCTGTTGTAAATGCACTTTTCAGCCTTATGTATGCATTTATGTCGAGAGTATGACAAGTTGCAGCAGTTTATCATAACTTGTATGATGCAAGTTTGCATGTGAATGCAATTCGTTTGAAGGCATTTTTGTTTGTTGCACATCTTCGCCAGGAGGATGTAAAAGATGGATATGATGTTCACTTGTTACAGCCATATATATTTTTCATATTCAGCTCTTATGTACCCACATGTTTTGGGGTTTATGTACTTATGTTTGTACTGGAAGGAGAGTTGAAAAGTCATGCACTTGCATTTGTTTTTTTGTATGTGTAAGCAGTGAACCTGGTGATGGTTCATCATGAATGGCTCATGATTATAACATGATTGTGTATCATGTTTGTTGAATTGTCATTTTGGAAGGTTGATATGTTTCAAATGAGTTTCGACTTGTGTCGATGTTGTCTTGACGACTATGTTGTGTCAATCATGTTTTTCGACTTATGTTTAGTCGATGGTGTTTGTTGACTTGTAAGTTGATTTTGAGTACACCAAGATGCAGGAAAACACCATGTGCTTTGATGAAGTACAGGATGTGAAAGTTTTCTTGAAGAGAAAAAAGACTTTGTTGGCATCATTTCCAGTCTTGTATAAATTTGTTTTCAAGATTGATGGTTTTCTTGGCTTGTGACAAGATGTCGCAGGAAATTTTTTGTAGCCATTGGAGAGCGGATTGTGTTGACGCCAAAGAGTTCACAAGAGGGACTTGATTCTTAGTGGGAAGGTTGGCAGTCTTCCAAGCATAAAGAGAATAGTGGGTCAGCAGCAGATAGAGAACAGTGGTTGAAGGACATAGTCAGTTGCAGTGCAAGGCATGTCAAGGTATCCAGGTGATTGTCGAAAAGACTTTTCAAGTAGAATCAGTTGATAGAACTTGAAATTAGAAGAGTATTGAATCTCAGATAGATAATCATAAGATTTTGTGGGTCCAAAAGCCTTTTAGTGGGAAGGCGTGATCAAAATCTGGACCAGGCATAAAATTTTAGCTCAAAAATCAACGTTCTCGGAATTGCCTCAAAAAAAACGGGTGTGTATCCCTCGTCATCATGAACCCAACGCAACTTGTTTGGGTTCAAACGGATTTTGGGAGCGAGATATATCGCGATCTGTTCGAATCGTCAAACAGGTAAAAAAAGGGACGCTGACTGTGCAGTCCATACAGTCCGTATAGGTTGACGTGGCAGAGGTCGTATGCTGACGTAGCAGAGGTGACATGGTAGAGCTGAGTTGGCATATGGATACAGAGCTATGGCGGGATTTTGGTTTGTTTGAAACAGTTATGTAACCATTCGACTGCCACTTGTCATTGTTCTATTCGTTTGGAAATAGAGCCCTCTTTGCAATAGCGCGCGGTCGTATGGACGATCACATGTGCCCATGATTTTGACGGTTAGGGGCTGGCGCACCCATAGCCATCCTACAGTTTGCACCATTATGCAGTTGCGCCCAGTGTTGGGTTTAATCATGCGTTTTTTAGCATGTTCTTGGTTGAACGCCTATAGGTGCGTTTTGGCGAACTAGAGACAGCAAGCTTGAAGGAAGAGAATGGCAGGAGGCCTATCTTCTTCATTTTTTGGCCGAATGAGGTGCCGTAAAAGCCTAGCTAGGGGTTTTTGGACGTTTTGAATCCATTGTCACTTTTTTCATAGCCATTTGAAGACTTCTTTTGCAGGTTTTTAACCATTGAAGTTTCAGGAAGCTCTAGGGAGCTTGAAGCCCTCATTATTTGAGGACATGCTCAGATGATCCTATATTTGTTTTCCATGATTGAATAATCATTTTGACTAATTATTATGCTCTGAACACTTTGGGATAGGTTTCATATCCATTTGAGGACTTTTACAGGTGTTTTTGCCAAAGAGAAGCTCAGGGAAGCTTAAGGCCACATGTAGAAGAGGTTATGCCCGGATGAGCCATGATCCGTTTTCAGAGTTTTATTAGTCATTTTTGGGGTTTTTATGTATTATGAACCCAATGGTACAGTCAAAATTTCCATTGGATTTGAGCAGCATCTTGTAAAATAATTTTTGACAAATTAATCCCAGAGAGCCAAGTCCATTAATGGAGGCTCAAGGAGATGTAGCCCGGAGAGGGGTGAACTCCTTTATCATGTTGTCGTTTTTTGTGAGTGTTTGCTGGTTATTATTTGCTGCAAGTTATTTTTGTTGTTGTCTTTATGAAAACAACATATTTAATCTTGCAAAGACCTCACACATAACCATTTAAAAGAAGATGAATAAACTTGGCACATAATTTATCTTGCATATTTTAATACATGGAGCAAGGTCCTGTAAAGTTTATTTTAATGAAGTAGAGGGTGCTTGCATAGCATAACAAGTCAGCCCACTATTTTCAGATCAATCAAGTTATTTATTTATCTTTTTCTTCTTCTGTTTATAAGTGAGATTCTCCCTTGATAGGAGCCTTACATGATAGACAACTTAATGTTTTTCTTACACCTCATACACATTTAGTTATGGGAAAGGGCCTTTGGTTTGCACCCTATTTTCACTATCAGAGATATAAAATCTCCTTTATACGACCGAAATCGAGACATCTAAAAAGTATTGAGTTTTTCTTATCATTCTATTCCTCTATGACTATCCCTGTGACATGACAACCTAATATCCAACTCGGACTATCAGATCAAACACATATTTCCTTGAATATTTTTTATACTATTCTTAAAACAACCACTACCCAAGTGGAACTTGAACGTTCATGGGCAGCAATTGAAAGGGACATAAACATCCAAGAACAGTTGGAAGCTAGACAACAACCTAGAAATCAACCCTAGCTTCCCTTGCCGAAGGTTGACATTTCTTCCTTCTCTACCCCTTACTCACTTTCGGATGCCTAGACACTGTACTTCTAAGCCTTAAGTATAGACTCTAGAACAACATCTTTTTGGCGTCGTTGCCGGGGACCGAAGTTATGAAATCTTTTTCCCTGGGAAAACGACATTTTTCATTGAGAGTGCCACCCTTTGATAGTGAAGAAAGAGTGCACACCTTTTAAAGGCTTTCCAATATTTCACTTGGAAACTCCACAATTAATAAGTTGGCATCTGGATGAAGGAATACCAGGAAAAACTCGGATGGTAAACAAACCACACCCGTTACCGATCTTGAGAAGATTTTAAAGGTGACAGGCCCTCTTAAGCCGACCCCTGCAGTCTATCAGCTTAAATACCCACAACTAAAGACAAAGAGTTCTTCTGAACCTTCAACTTCACGCAGCCCTCTTTTCGACACTAAGGATCTAACATCAAACTTCTCTGAATTTAGAAGTGAAACCCATCCGATAACCTCTGTAGTACACAAAGGAAAAAGTCCTGTAGAAAATTCATATGTTGTCAATATATCGTTAACTCTTCAGTTAAATTTCGCGACCTCACCCAGTCTCGAAGAATATTTCACACATCCAGTTTCAACACCCATTGGTTCACCTGACTACATCTCTTGCAATTCTGAAGAGCCAAGCCCTCGCATCCCTTACCAATCATCCTCGGATTTTTCGCCCCACGAAGAAAGTAAAGATTCACTTTTAATATTCCAAAACCCCCTTTACAACTTTCCACTAATATCGATGGCAGCGCCGGAGGAGGTGGTGTGGGTGCTCCTGGGGGAGGAGCTGGAGGTCAAGGGCCTACCCCCCCTCCCAGAGTGTTTTCTAAAGTGGCAGCAAGATACGCTCCTTTGGTATTACCCGTTCCTTTGCATGACCTTCCCGAAAATTATATAATAAAATTGCCAAAATTCACTGGGGAAGGAGATCTGACTGCAACTGAACACATAAATTTATTTGATCAATTCACAGACATTCTAGGTCTCGAACATGAAGATGTGTATTCAAGTATTTTCATCCAAACCTTCGAAGGTCAGGTCTGAACTTGGTTTCAAAGTCTACCTGCAGGATCTATCTTATCCTATGACGCCTTAGAAGATGATTTCCTTAGACAATGGGGCAAAAGAAAGGACCACCTATAACATTTAACCAAGCTTGGGTCTCTATGAAAAAATAATTTAGAAATAGTTATGGAGTTTATTCAAAGATTCAACAAGTTGTATAGAAAAATTCCAGCCGAGGTTAAACCGTCCCAACCCGCAGCCAAAGTAACTTTTGCGGGGGCTTTCGAACCAGATTTTGCACTTCTTTTACGAGAAAGAAGGGGAGCTACTCTAAACTGAATGTAAGATGACGCTGTAGAAATTGAGTCAAATATGATGGCTTCTGGTAAGTTAAAAGCTAAATTAGAAGCGGGAAACCGAGAAGCTAGACGCTTTAGAGAACAACTAGGGTCGTCGGGGTCTAATAGATACACAGATGACAAAGTAGATGATATGGCCAGGGTAATTAAGGAACTGTCTAATAAGATATCCAGAATGGAGCTAGAACAATCCAAAGCCGATTCTTTCACCAAAAAGGATTTTAGGAGGAATCCCAATCCCCCAAACTAGCAAAGGCAGATAAAAAATGAAGATCAGAAAATACAAACTCCTCTAACGAATGAAAATTTTATAGGAGCGAATGATCTCCAGATTTCCGAGATTTAGATGATGATGTCACGAACTTGGGTGATGACTTCACACAACCTTATTTGACTAGAGAGGATTATGAAAAATCTCTTAACACTCAACAATCATCTATTGAGGGTGAAGAAAGAGATTATACTGACCTTTGTAGTTATCAAGAAGAAACCGATATGATAATGGCCAAGGTCCAACCTAGGTATAACTTGAGATCTAAGGGTAAGCCTATTTCAACTACTCAACCTAAGAAAATTCTCCCAAGAGGTCAAACTTATGAGCCTACCCCAGAAGAAACCGTGTTACCTAACAACAAAGCGAAAGTAGCGAATGTGCAAGAACCCGAAGTGGAAAAGGTTGAGACTAAAATATAGGAAACCGAAGCAGCTAATACAAATACACCTTTAACCAAGATCATGAGTAATAAGGCAGTCCAGACAAATAATTTGGAAAAAAAGGATTCAGAAGTCCCAACTAGAGAAACAGACAAGGTGAGCTGAGTTTTCAGTTTCAAAAACGAGATAAATAAAATTAAGATACCAATTCCTCTAGTAGAGTTATCGAAAAACCCAGTTTATCTAAAGCAAATTACCAAAGTGGTAGGCGTTTCAGAGCTAGAAAGCCAATCTGACATTTTGAACATGGAAGATGATAAGCCCACCATCACTTTTGGTCCACATTTTGAAGGAGCCAAAGACATTGTTGCTCCCTTTTATATCACCTTAAACGTGTATGATCAACTGCTACATAATTGCATGCTAGACTCTGGAGCCTCACATAACGTGATGCCTAAAATTATTATGGATAGATTGGGTCTCCAGATCACCAGACCTTACGGAGATCTTTACTCATTTGATTCAAGAAAAGTTAAGTGCATGGGAATGATAAAGGATTTAGTAGTCACCCTGGCACAAGTCCCAGTTAAGAGCATCTTGATGGATGTGGTCATTGCTGATATTCCCCCCAAGTACGGCTTACTGTTGTCTAGGTCATGGGGAGACAAGCTGGGGGGTTCTCTTCAACTGGATATGATGTGCGCCATGATTCCTATGTTTGGTGGGCAATTTACTCGGTTGTACAGGGAGACGAGGTTAGCATATACAGTAAGTGACCCTCAAAATCTGAACAATTTCCCTATTTACATTGCAGATCAAGATTTAGGAAATTGTATCTTATCTTTTGATGACGGTTTAGATGGTTGCACAGAGGAAAATGATATAGAGCATGAAGAGTCAGGTTACATGACTGAGGATATGTGTAGCACCAGTATATGGAAAATGTTTTTTGACAGTGCCTTGTCTTGCGAAGGGGTTGGTGCATGAGTGCTTTTTGTGGCACCTGAAGAAAGGTTCATTGTCCCTTTTTCTTACAGACTACAATGGGATATATATTATACTAACAATGTATGTGAATACAAAGCCTTGGTCTTAGGATTAGAGGCTTCCAGGAGGCTAAAAATAAAAAACCTAGAGGTATACGGAGATGCGGAGTTGATAGTCAAACAAATAAATCGGCAATAACAAACCAAGCACCCCAGATTAATATCATACAGAAATTGTGCCTGGGATCTAATGGAAAACTTTTTCTCGTCTGTAAATGTCCACTTCATCCCATGCACAGAAAACTTACAGGTTGATGCATTAGCTAAAGCAGCTTCAACTTTGACTCCTCCTACAATCTTTAAATTGAAGTATCACATAGAGATAAGACACAAACCATCTATACCAGATAATATCTAGCACTGGCAAGTTTTTGAGGATGATGAACAAATTAAGAAGTTTTTTGAAGAAGTAGGTGAATTTTTCGAAACTCACACGAATCAAGAAAATCATAATGACCATATATGGATCATGCAAGAAGGGGAGGACCCTCAAGATTTCCAAGACAAAATAGAAAATCATCGCATGTTGGTCCTAAAAAATAACCAGATTCTGAAAGGATTGATCCCTCTAGAAAGACTTTTTGATCAAAATGACATACCTGTAAAATCCACCTTACGACCCCAACTAGAAGAGGTTGAGGACTGTGACATAGGAACCAAAGAAGAATCCAGGATGGTTAAAATATCTAAACTCCTCCCCCCTGAAATAAAACGCAAGTATAAGGAACTACTCAGACAATTTAAAGACATTTTTGCTTGGTCTTACGACGAGTTAAGAACCTACGACACTACCGAGATCGATCACAAGATACCTCTAAAGCCTGGGGTCAAACCCTTTAGACAAAATCTTAGGCAGATCAACCCCATTTTATTGCCTGTGGTCGAGAGAGAAGTGAAGAAGCTTTTAGAGGCAAAAATTATAGTACCTCTGAGATATTCCGACTGGGTGGCAAACCTGGTTCCGGTCAGAAAAAAGAGTGGGGAAATTAGAGTATGCATGGATTTTAGAAATCTAAATAAGTCCTCTCTTAAATACAACTATATGTTGCCTAAAATGGACCATGTGCTAGAAAAGGTAGTTGGGGAAAACAAAATGTCTATGATTGACGGTTTCTCTGGATATAATCAAATTGCCATGAATGAACAAGATAAAGAAAAAACAGCTTTTACTACCCCTTGGGGTACGTTCATGTATGATAAAATGCCTTTCGGTTTGATGAATGCAGGAGCCATGTTCCAACGCACTATGGACATCGCTTTCATCGGAGAGAGGGATAAGTTTGTAGTCATCTATCTCGATGATTTAACAGTTTTCTCCAAATCTGACGAAGAGCATTTGGTACATCTTAAACAAACATTCGAAAAATGCCGCAGGTTTGGCCTGTCCTTAAACCCTAAGAAATCACACTTCGCCATGCAAGAAGGTAAAATTTTGGGTCATATTGTATCTAAGGATGGAATTAAGATTGATCCTAAGAGGTTTGAAGTGATAGACACTATAAACATTCCTAGAAATGTAAAAGAAATTCAATCTTTCTTAGGAAAAATAAATTTTTTACGAAGATTTATCCCAAATTTCGCTAAAATTGTAAAATTGATCACAGATATGTTAAAAAGAACAACGAAGTAAAATGGACAACAGAGGCCAAAGCGTCGTTCACACAAATTAAGAAAGTCATAGCCGAGGCCCCTATATTGGCAAGCCCCGACTATCTAAAAGAATTTTTTATTTTCTTGTTTGCCTCCGAACACACGATTGCTGCGGTGCTCCTCCAAAAAAACGAAGAGGGTTTCGAACAGTCGATCGCCTTTTTTATAAAGAGCCTCAGAGACGTAGAACTTAAATATGATATAATAGAAAAACAAGCATACACCATGGTAAAATCACTGAAGGAATTTAGAACATATGTATTACACTCCAAGATAATCGCGTATGTACCTACAAGTTCCGTGAAAGATATTTTGGTACAACCAAACATCGATGGGAAAAGAGGATGATGGCTTGCCAAGATTCAAGAATTTGACCTAGAAATCAAACCTACTAAACTGATAAAGGGACAAGGCCTAGCCAAACTTTTGGCTGAATCAAATCTCAGAGCTCTAGATATAAACTGCCTGTAGGAATGTGAGGAAGACATGAACATAAATGAGCTTGATGAACGAACAAATACAATTAAGATCAAGGAGAAGTTAATATCATCAGAATGGTATGGAAACATAGTATCCTACCTGCTGACTCTAAAATTCTCGAGTGAACTATCGCCATCAAAATCCAGGACTTTAAATCTTCATGCGGTTAAGTATTGTATTGTGGAAAATCAACTATATTGGAAAGACCCACTCGGTTTCTTGTTAATCTGCTTAATTGAATCGGAAACAGAATGGGTTATAAGTGAATTTCATGAAGGAGTGTGTGGAGGACATCACGCTTGGAGGGTCATAGATTAAAAAATTCTAAGGGCTGGGTATTACTGGCCAAAACTTTTCTCAGACGTTAACACCAAGGTCTGAGCCTATAACCCTTGTCAGCTATTTGCAGGCAAACAAAAACTCCCGGCACTACCTTTAGTTCCGGTCAGAACTAAAGCCCCTTTTCAACAATGGGGGATAGATTTTATAGGAGAGATTAATCCACATTATAGCGCCCAACACAAGTGGATCTTAACTTCCACAGACTACTTTACTAAATGTGTGTAAGTTGTTCCAACCAAAAGGGCAATTGACTCGATGGTAATATATTTCTTAGAAGATAATATCTTGTCAAGATTTGGCTGCCCTCAAAAGATAGTCACAGATAATTCCCAAGCTTTCAAATCTATGGCTATGATCAGCTTCTACCAAAAGTATAATATCATTCTTGGCCATTCTACAATGTACTACCCCCAAGGAAATGGACTGGTCGAGTCGTCTAACAAGAACCTGATCAATATAATTAAGAAAGTGTTGGATGAAAACAAAAATTCTTGGCATGTGCATTTAAAGTACGCCTTGTGGGCGAATCACATAGGCACTAAAAATTCTATCGGCATTTCCCCTTTTTAGATGGTATATGGGATAGATGCGGTGTTATCTATAAATTTAGTGCTCCCCATGATGAAATTGTGGCAAGATCAGAAAGAAGAACCTAATCATGTCACCAGGAGGATAAACCAGCTAATCGAGGTTCAACAACATAGGGTTGAAGTAGATGAAAGGTTGCAGAAGTATCAAGATGACATGAAGGCATTATTCGACCATAGGGAAAAGGACAGATATTTCCTCCCATGTGATTTAGTATTAAGGTTGGATGCAAGGAGGGAAGAAACAATGAAACATGGTAAATTCGATCACCTCTGGTATGGGCCATTCAGAGTCTCGGCTCTCGAAGGAAAAAAAAAATTCTACTAGAAAATCTAGACGGTGAAATCCTCAATGCCCCTGTCAATAGGCGTTATCTGAAGCATTATATGACATAAGAAGCCGTCAAAAAAAAAAAAAAAATGTGTATATTTCATATATAGAACTTTTTACATATGTATATATATTTCATTACGCATTGCTATTTTGATTTTCTTTTCTTTTCATAATTTTTTTACACCTTTCAAAAAACCTTGATAACCTTCATATTTGTCTTTTTACAGGATTCTAGCTGCAAACAAAACAAGTAGGAGAAGTAAATAGAAAGTCGTGTATCGAAAAATAAATTGGCTTAAACAGGTAATAAAAAAAATAAAAATTGACAGTCTGGAAAGAACATCAAACGGTAAGATAAAGGTGAGAATTCCGAAAAGACTTGTATTGAAGGGCTCTCAAAGGAAACCAAGATAACCCCATAAGAATACAACATTATCATCTGAAATAATAAATAAAGGAACATTTCCATGGCTAAGCATTTACGAAAGAGTAAGACTAAATGAATAAGTCACCCAAAGTAAAGCACCCCCAAAAAAGATTTTCAAGAGTCAGTTTTGATTTTTGACCCCTATTTTTCAGTCTGTAGATCTCTATCTGTCACCCTTTTCTACTTTTGGGTTTACCTTTTGAAAAAGCCAACATCTTTCCGATTTCGCATACGTAGGGGGAAGAGATTACGTTTTAACCTCGAAAGCTTCAAAGCAGATTGTGAAAAGTACACTGATCTTCACAACTCCTCGGTCCCTTGCTAAACAAAGTGACGCTTAAGTGATCTTGACTTTTCTAGGTTTTTCAACAGTTTCGGAGGATTGAGGCTTGCTCAAATAGAACACCCCCCCAAAAATTAATTTTTCCCTTTCTCCCTGTGAACGAAGGTGTTGTGAAAGTTAAGGGAAGGTTGGTACCAAGTAATCAAAGTAAGTTGGTAGACCTATAATGCAAAATATTACACAGATATCAACCCTCATACAAATTGATTGCCCCCACTTCACGCTCTAAAAAAGCAAATTATAAGGTAGGTGGTGAAAGGAAATTCGGAAATGATTGCCCCCATCTAGTCCAAAAGACGATGAAAGGAAATTCAGAAATGATTGCCCTCGTCTCAAGCATTTAAATGCATAAATATATTCCGAAGTGGTGAAAGGAAATTCAGTAAAAAGGGCCAAATAAATTCACTGGGGTACTGAACAGGCTCGCTGGTAGTGAAGCAATATCTAAGATATATATAAGGATGTTATACATAAATATCACTCTGCTCTGGTAACTAATTTTTTCAAAACCCGATCTACATCCCAAGTTCAAACAAGGCTCCCTAATTAAAAACATAAAAAATTGTTTCTTTTGATGCAAGTAGATAACCACAAGATCTGTTGGGTCTCCTAGAACTGTTTTGATTGTCTCAATGTAGACCTGAATTCAATAACGAGAAGGAGAAATTCGTGAAAGGGACTACAACTAAGTGCAAAAAGTATCTGAGTTTTGAAAGCTTTTTGAAGGTAAAAGATGAAGTCCCTTTCCCCTTCGGTATCATGTTCTAAGGAAAATTTTCGCTGGATTAAAGCCATTGACTCCATTTACCCAATATAGGCATGTGGTCTACTGTTCTTCCCGTCTTGTAGGAAAATGGGATCCCTAGCTGGAGCCTATGTTGGAGCCGCCTTAGTTTTTTAGCCTTTTTAAAATTTTATATCTTAATGCTTGAAGTCGAAAGCTAGTTTTTGTATTTTCCTTTCTTTTCCCCAAAATCTCAGAAGTCTCATTGCGCAAGCAACGATGTTTATCATACTCTTAAGGAAATATTTATTTTTTAATCATTTGAATGAGTCTCTACTTTTTAACCTCGGGATGTCGCATGTCGGAAGTTATAGATCACATAGTTTACAAATCCCGAGGGGTGAAACGACGAAATAGTCTTAAAAAGTTTACCCAGATTAGCACCGAGAGTACAAATACTCTAAACCATGGTTAAGTATCATCGGGATTTCTTGTCTCAGCATTTTCTAGCTCAAAAAGTCTTACCATCATAACCCCAACAGCCAAAACCGTGAGATTCTTGTTTTAGTAACCCAAGTTAATGTTAAAGGTAAAAAGCTTAACTGCGGTTAAGCTCTGTCAGGAATTCGCAACTTGGCATGTTTTCCCTCAAAATCTATACCTTCAGAGCGTCGAGTTGCGAAGTCGCGATAAAAATAGAAACGTAATTAATTAAACACTTATTCTGGTTTTATCCTCCAATTTAATTAGATCATATCATTGCGATCTCGCAATTTCGCAACTCGGCATACGAGCCTCCCGGAAGCTATACCTTCAAAGCGCCGAGTTGTGAAGTCATGATATAAATAAAAACATAATTAATTAAACGCCTAATCATGGTTACATTTTTTATTAACCAAAGCTAATTATCGCAACCTCGGGTTTGAGAGGTTTAAAGGGTTAAAGTGAAATCTCCCGATGAGGCGAATGCCGAAAGATTAATTAACATTTAAAAAGGCCTGATTAATTAAGCTAAGCCAACATTTCCAGTGTTTTAATACAAAAATTAATATGCACAATCTCCGAGAAAATTTTAAACTTTCCTTGCGCCAACTTGCATTACAAATTGTCAAAATCTATGAGATTAATTGGAAATGAGGTGAATCGACAAGTAAGGATTTGTTTTTTATTGCTAAATTTATATTTAAGAGAGATTTGACCATTCTGTTTCTAAGGACGACCTAGTTTTAAATGGTCGAAGGCACGGATTTGTTTTTCTTGTCACAAATTTCATTTCTTTTCCACGCAGAGCAAACCTTTCTAGAGTGAACTAATTTCTGTATGTATACATATTTTTATCACAGGAGAGCTAAAGTAGAATCCCTCGCCATGGCCCCGTGAAAAGAATCTAAAGCCACTGTTGAGGTTTTAGGCCAAGGTTCAGACAACGTTTATGATACTTCACCTTGAAGTGTTGACTCTGTCAGGACCTGGTCATATATTTCTGAGGTTCTATAGTCCAAGTTGGTAGATGTTTCGGATGATTCCAGTGAAAATGAAAAAGACGACCTGATCACCAAATATAAGATCGTCATCCAGGCTCAAATGCATAAAGTAGCGGCTAGGCCATGTCTTCTCCCTTACTACGATATGGTCTGATGGGAATTAGACCATGTAGATATACCAACCAGAACCATCGTCAACGAGCAGAGAGTCACTATTGGAACTTTCAGACCCGAACAATTGCAGGTCATGTACAAGTTGCCCACTGTGTCAGACTTAGTATACAATGTTGAATTCCTGGAAAATTTTAAACAGAAGGAATGTGTGCAATACAACAAGAGTATGTCTAGTTTAATCAAAGATTGGGTTTCACACTTTGCGAAGTTCAGGGCGGACAATAATGGTATATATTCAATATCTTCTCTAGAACCACAGTTCAAATATGTGGTTATGATGACCTACAGATTATATGGGAGAAAGGACACCACACATTTTTTCCTTCAGTGGGTGCCTCTAATTCATTCGGTTGTCGAAGGATATTCCTTCGAATGGGCTAAACTATTATCTGATAGTTTGACCAGTCGATCTATAGAGTATCGAGCACAGAAGGAGAGTAGAAAGATCACTTCATTCTTTATGTCTACGTATATCATGGACACCATGTGTTTTCTGATGCCTTTTCCCTTAATGAGTTGGAGATGGACTCCATCGGAGGCTGAGCCCATCCACGTCTACCATTCAAAGCTGTGGGAAGACAAAGCTTCAGATTTTGTGTATGAAATATTTAACTGGGTAATGGTACCACTGCATGTCACTATTTTCGGCCACCCACTACCCAGGATCTCAGACAGTATCGTGGTAAATTTGAGCAGTATAGCCGATTGGTACGTGGAAGCAAAATTTTCATATCTCAGGGTTTTCGGTGCTTTCGTTCCTCCAAATGCCTTACCACTATTCATACCCGATACGCTGGCTTGTCGTGAGATTGCCAAGCAAACCATAATTGGTGGCGTAAGCAAGGAACTTAAGGGATATTCTAATAAGGTATGTCCACCTTTTCCTATTCATTTGAATTCCTATTCTTTGTTAGATTTCGGGCATGCAAAAGTTGAGGCAACATCCCTGGAAGACCTGAAATTAGTCCATGTCGAATTCAAGAAGCACGATCCACATAGGGTCGTAAGTAACCACTTAGCCAATTGAGGGCTTAAAAGGTTTGAGCACAAAAATTCACCCTCAGATGACATTTTTCGAGGCACAATATCTTATGCCGAGGTTTTGGCTCGGATGCAAGCCCTGGCGCCTGAAGAAAGGGCTGATGTTTTAAAATTCCAAGAGCATCGGCGGAGTTTTCTTCCCCTAGTATTGCAGGGTGAGAATCCAATAACAATAGAGTTGCAGTAAAAAGATGTCGAAGGCTCAAAAGATTCAGCACCCAGACAAGAAGAACACTAGGATAGGGAAGAGCAAACTAGGAGCCCAAAACCAGAAATTAAAACTCTCGATCCGCCGAAAAAGAAGACTCTAGTTGCCACTCGAGGCCAATCAGCTAAGAAAATCGTAGATCCCATAGCCTCCATTACTCCCTTACAGTCAACTCAAGGGAACATAGATGCAAGGTAGATTTTCAATGAAGAATTGAGACCTATAAGGATGGAAGAGCTCCCTCCAAATGAGTTATTTTTTGATAAAAAGAGAAAAGTTATGGTAAAAAGATAATTCTATCAAGAAGTAGGATCAACGGCCAAGAAATTTAAGGTGCTGACCGATGGGAAAGGTAAGAAGAAAGAAAAGTTTGCGACGGAAATAACCAAGACATTAGGGGCGTTTGCTATGGCAAACCAATTTTCAGTCGGGGTTTTGAAAAATCAGCTGAAGCAAAAAAATCGCCTCATCAAAACCTTAGAAGCCAAACTAGCCATAGTAGAGGAAGTTTCCCAGGACCAGGCAAACACAGGAATATATCAAGCAAGGATGGTCGATAAAAAGGAAATCGAGCTGCTCAAAGATAAGATCCAACAAGCAGAGCTGGTAGCTCAGACCAAACAATTACAGGTAGGTCAGCAAAGAGACTTGATGGGGTAGCTACAGGTTAGATTAGAGTTCACCAAAAGCCAAGTTATAAATATCGAGATATTCCAGTCCCAGGCTATGGATATTCGAAGCAGAGTTTCTGCAGCCCAGCGAAGTTTACTTACCAAGGTAAAGATGATTCGAGACAACTTCCTTCTTGTTGATCAATTATTGGAAAACTTATCTGTCAGAGAGAGAGAAGCTGGAAAAGCTCAGGTCACGTTTCAAGAGGCTGTAATAGCTACAAAAAATAGGGAATCGGCAAATAGTTCCGATTTTTCTATTTTGGAACAGACCCAAGGTAATATTTTGTTGAAAGAATGGGAACGTAGCATATCAGAAGGCAAATTGCAAGCCAAGAGGATAACGAAATCCTAGGAAGAGGCCTTTGGTTCTATAGATGGAGATATATTAGGCATTGATAGTGAGAGCAATGTTGAAACAATGAACCAAATGAATATAGCGAAATTCTCACTTGATATAAATGAGAAAGAAGAAAGAGATTCGACCGAAGTCTCACAAGTAACTCATGAAGACATAGTTCAAATAGATAAATGGATTATTAAACCAAGTGTGCGATTGTGCACTATTGACACCCTAGACCAACAGATAGAAGAAAGGTTACCACAATTAGTCAGAGATTGTTATATTTTTTAGGCCAATTGTCAAGCAAAACCTTCTAGGTTTATATCTCGGCTGGTGGAAAAATGTGTCACTTGTATCGAGCATGAAAAGGGGAATGCTTTTGGTGCTAAATAAAGACAGAGACAAAGAAATGAAATGATTGATCTCCTTCTTGTTGTAACTGAAAATCCTGGAACAATTGAGATTCCATCATATGTAAATCTGTATAAATATACAATAGAAGGAAGGAACAAAGGCTGGACCTTTTTGGGTCGATTGTAATAGAGATTTTTTCTCCCTCGAGAGTTAATACAAAGCAAATCCGAAGATTCTAAATTCCATCACGACTGTGTTATGAGTTTGTTTCCTTGTATTTCATATTTTATTTCATTTCATATATATATCTGATGAATGCTTCGTTATAATTTAGTACAACCTCTACTATAGTGAATAAATTCTAGTTTTCTATATTGTTTACTGTTTTTCCTTTGTACCGGTTATCAATGGGTATAAGACCAGTGAACATTTTAGATTTCTATATATATTTTATGCTTCATCAGGTTATTTCTTTATCTTTTTCTTCTTCTGTTTATAAGTGAGATTCTCCCTTGATAGGAGCCTGACATGATAAACAACTTAATGTTTTTCTTACACCTCATACACATTTATTAAAATATAACTCAGTTACAGGAAAGGGCCTTTGGTTTGCACCCTGTTTTCACTATCGGAGCTATAAACTGTCCTTTATACAACTGAAATCGAGACAACATCTAAAAAGTATTGAGTTTTTCTTATCATTCTATTCCTCTATGACTATCCATGTGACAAGACAGCCTAATATCCAACCCGGACTATTAGATCAAACACATATTGCCTTGAATATTTTTGATACTATTCTTAAAACAACCACTACCCGAGTGGAACTTGAACGTTCGTGGGCAACAATTGAAAGGGACATAAGCATCTAGAAACAGTTGGAAGCTAGACAACAACCTAGAAATCAACCCTAGCTTCCCCTGCCGAAGGTTGACATTTCTTCCTTCTCTACCCCTTACTCACTTTCGGATGCCTAGACACTGTACTTCTAAGCCTTAAGTACAGACTCTGGAACAACACAATGCAACCTAGAAATCTCCCTCATGTAAATTTCTGCAATATTAGTTGTTCTGTGTTGTTTTCACAGGAACAAAATGAGCATCCTTTGCCAATTTATCAACCACTACCTTGATTCAATCATGGTGTCTTGTTGTCCTAGGTAATTTAGTTATAAATTCAATGGTTATCACGTCCCATTTATTCTCTGGAATTGGTAATGGATGTAGCAAACTCGCTGGGTGCCTATGCTTAGCCTTCACTTTATGACATTCCATACATCTGGTGATGTAATCAACAACGTAGTTTTTCATACTTGGCCAAAAGAATTGGCTTCTTAATGCTGTAATCATTTTTTGGTAACCGAGATGTCCAACATATGGAACATTATGCATTTCGTTTAGTACCAGATTCCTAATTTCTCCGAAACTAGGAACATAAATTCTATTTTTATGCATAAGTAATCCATATTCCTTCATCTCATACTCTTTCATTTTATGTTGTACATCTCCTTGTTGTGATATTTCATTTACCTATAGGTAATGTTGATCTGTAACAACAACATCTAAAATTTTGTTCTTCAAGTTTGATTGATGCATACTAACAGTTGTAGCATGCATGAGATGCACTCTTCTACTAAGTGCATCAACAAATTTATTTTCTTTTCCTTTGATATGCTTGATATCAAAGTTGTATTCAGTTAGAAATTCTAGCCATATTGTTTTCCTGGCATTCAAAGTTGGTTATTCAAAAAAATACTTCATACCATTGGGGTCCGTCCTTAATTCAAATCTCTTTCCCATGAGATAATGCATCCATATCTTCATTGTGTGAACAATGGAAACAAGCTCCAAGTCATGTGTGGCATAGTTCCTCTCATGTTCCTTAAGTTTTATGGACTCATAACCAATGACATGTTCATTTCGTGTGAGGAATCCAACAAGTCCTTCCTTACATGCGTCTGTACATACCACAAAACTTTCATTTGGGTCAACAATATTTAACGCAGGTGAACTAGTAAGTAATTCCTTCAACAAATTAAAGTTCTCTTCACATCGACAAATTTATTTTCTTTTCCTTTGATATGCTTGATATCAAAGTTGTATTCAGTTAGAAATTCTAGCCATATTGTTTTCCTGACATTCAAAGTTGGTTATTCAAAAAAATACTTCAGACCATTGGGGTCCATCCTTAATTCAAATATCTTTCCCATGAGATAATGCATCCATATCTTCATTGTGTGAACAATGGAAACAAGATCCAAGTCATGTGTGGCATAGTTCCTCTCATGTTCCTTAAGTTTTATGGAATCATAACCAATGACATGTTCATTTCGTGTGAGGAATCCAACAAGTCCTTCCTTACATGTGTCTGTACATACCACACAACTTTCATTTGGGTCAACAATATTTAATGCAGGTGAACTAGTAAGTAATTCCTTCAACAAATTAAAGTTCTCTTCACATTCAAATTTCCATTCAAATTTAATTCCCTTATTTTGCAAAGAAGTGATGGGATGAGAAATCTTAAAGACCCTTACTATGTATCTTTTGTAGTAACCAAATAACCCCATAAAATATCTGACTTTTGAAACACTCCTGGGTGTTAGCCATCCTCTAATGGATTCAATCTTCTATGGATCCACTGTTATGCCTTGTTCTAAACTAATGTGTCCCAAGTAATGGATTTTTTCTTGGTAAAAAGAACTCTTACTCAACTTGGCATTCAACTAATATTCTCTCAACACTTGCAATACCAGTATGAGGTGATGTTCACATTCATCTTCAGACCTGGAATAGACAAGTATGTCATCCAGGAATACTATGAAAAACTTATCCAAATAATTTTTGAATATTTCATTCATTAAGACAATAAAGACAGTTGGCGCATTGGTCAGTCCAAATGGCACCACTACGAATTCATAATTCCCATACATGTTTCTAAAGGTTGTCTTATGGATGTTTTCTTCCTTGATTCTTACCTAATGGTATCATGATCTCAATTATATCTTCGAAAACATATTTTCTCCTCTTAGATGATCAAAGAGGTCATCAATTATGGGTAGAGGGTACTTGTTCTTTATATTGGATTTATTTATTTAGTTATCTAGAGTCAATACACAGCCTCAAAGTTCCATATTTATTTTTGACAAAGAGAACCGGTGCTCCCCAAGGTGAAACACTTGGGCATATGTACCCTTTCTTCAATAATTCCTCCAACTGCATTTGTAATTCTTTTAACTTTGGCATACTCATTCGGTAAGGTTTTTTTGACACCGGGGCAACTCCTGGTAGTAAATCAATAGAGAAATCTATCTCCCTTTTTTGAGGAAACCCTGGTATTTCTTGGAATACATATTTGAATTCTTGTAGTACCGATAAATATTCAAGGCTGGCCCCTTTGTATTTTCTGGCTCCTCCACATGGGATGCATACAATTGACATCATTTTCTGAAACATCTCTTCAATTGTAAGGCTGAAATATCACTTATAGAGATGGGTTTTGGAACTCCTTTCACAATGCTCTATTTTCCATCTCCATCAAGACATGTAAATGTCTTTCTATGACAATCTAGTACATCATGATGTTTTTCAAACCAATCCATTCCAATTAGAATATCATAAGACCCCAATGGTATGATATTTAGATCAACACTAGTATTAACATCGTTAAGAATTATGGAACAACCTCTGACCATATTATGGATTCTCCTTTTGGTTATAGTGGCTAGGTGAACCAAACTTGATTTCCCAGGTTGAATTTTCTCCAAATGTAATCTATACACTATTTTAGGATCAATGTAACAATGACTTGCTCCTAAATCAATTAAAATAACAATAGGCTAATTTATGATCTTACCTTCCACCTCGATCATGTTGTATTGGTATTCTTCTTGTGGATCATCTAAGGCTGCATAAATTCTTCCCATGTCTTCGACTATTGTATCCTCTTGGATGTTGTGCATGGTATTCACTCTGTCCTTTTTGTGTGGGAAATCCTTGTACAGGTGATATTATTTTCATCCCCAACATTGGATTAGTGGTCTTCCCCTTTTTCCCAAGGAGTCTTATTTCTTGGATTCATCCTTGGCATACTGATATTGATTATTTTTATTAGGCTCATTTCTATTGAAAGGAGGTTTGAATCCATTTTTCCTCTGATCAGACTTCTCCATCTTCTTATCCTTCTAAGACTTTTGCATGGATTCTTTGTCGTGGCCTTTCTCATACAAGTACTTAGCTTTTTTGCTGGCCTCAGCCAAGGTCTTGGGCTCATGATACTGAATATTTTCATTATAAAAGGCTAGCATCCCACTAAAAAACCTTTTTATTTTTACCCTCTCATCATTTATGAACCTGACATACTTTAACAACCCCAATAATGTCTTCTCATATTCTACCATTGTCATGCTTCCCAACCTGAGTTCAAAGAACTCTTGCATTTTCTTGTCATAGAAATGTTCTAAGAGGTACTCCTTCTAGAAATAATTTTTGAATTTATTCCAATTGATCCTATTCTCATTAATATCTTCAAATTTCTCTAGTTGGTCCCACCACATAGAAGCTTTCCCATGTAAATGGTAGGTGGAAATTCTGGCTTCTAGGTTTGATGAATAGTTATGCAATTGGAAATATCTCTTGAGTCCAAGAAACCATGCTTCAACATCATATTCCATTTCTCTTTAACCATCAAAGGATGGTGGCCTAATCTTCCTCAACTCTTCTTGCAAACTGTCCAATTCATGCCCTCTTCTTTGGTGCCTAATGAGAGACACCTCTGGACTACTTATGGAGTCTTTAGATGCATAATAACTTCTTGTTGAGTAAGGAGGTGAGTGGTTTCTATGAGTTCTATTATCACTTCTTGAATGACCCGCCTTTATGTGGTTATCTCTTCTTTCATGATACCTGCCTTATTCCTCTTGATTTGAGCCATTCTTTGTTTGTATTTGCAACTGATTTAAGCTGTACAATACTCGAGCATTTATCTGAATTTTCTCTCTCATCAGTCTCTCATTGTCTTCCTTGTAGCTCTGCACTTCTATTTTTAGGCTTATCATAGTTTCTATCAAGGTTTCTTTCTCCCCTTGGCCCTTTTATCCTTTGGATTATGTCTTTGCATTACCAGCTCTGATATTCTAACCTTTGGCCTCTTTATCATGGTTGGAGGCTCCCTCACCTTCTTTCATTTCTCAAATACACATTCTGAGATGATGTGTTTAAACCCCTTAATTCTACAAAATGTGCAAATGACCATTTTGTTAGAGTTAAGCATACGACAACATTTTTTTTCCAAACAATGTTACATGTCCTTTCAATTCATGGAGAATATATATATATATATATATATATATATATATATCATTCTACATCATATAACACTTCCATGTTATCCTTAGACCGATACAAGATTCAATTATGCACAGGAACTTCCTTGGAACCCATTCCCCAGGTGACCACAACTCGAAACCACGAGATTAGCCCTTCCTTAGTAGTTTTTTGTCTTTGAAAACAATGATTCGGCCACTAGCCCCCTTTTACTTTGAACAAAGTCTCATAGGACCAAGGGCCATGACCAAGGGCTTAGTGGGAGGCACTTATCTAGAGCTTTGGGACATCGAGGCTCTGGGTCTTTAGGCTTCAGGGGTTGCACCTTAATCACACTTCATATTCCCTGAATGTTGAGCTAGAGAATCTCCTGAACGGACCCTTCTTCGTAGCTTCGGGCTTTGGATGTTATGACAACATCATACTCTCTTATACCTGGGTGTTGAATCTTTAAAATATCAGAGTCATGTTAGCACTACACACCAGGGGTAATATATGTCGATAATATAGAGATGATGCATGGCGTAAACTATGAGTGACACATGTCAAGTCATAACTAGCACAAATGGTCTGTGAATATCATAAAATGGGATGACGCGTGGCACAGATGAGGTGGGTCCATTTCACCCTTGGTGATGTCATCATATCAAGTCACTTTGACACTTCGTGACTTTGACTGCTTCGGGATTCAGCAGTTTCTTCAACCATACACCTCAAAAGTCCTGAACATTGAACTAGTGAAATCCCGGTCTATCTCTCTCCAGAGCTTCGAGACTTCGAGCTTTGAGAGACATCACAACATAACATTAAAAATATCCCAAACCGATGAACTTTTGAGTTGTTCTTCTTCGAATTTTTAGGACTTCAACACTTCCGGTTTTATATCTTTGAAGGATTTTTCAACTCCATCCAACAATTCCTCTGAACACCGAACCTCCTAACAATCACTAATACGTGGACATGTGTCCCCTAACAATGAATGGTCCAGATTGAGTCCATACTTTGGGACTTCGGAGAAAAATTCTCCAAGTGACATAAGGACTAAAAATCTTGAATGTCGAATACTTAATAATCTGTAGATATGCATCCCAAAAAATGGATGGTCATGACTTTCTCCAATGTTTGGGACTTCAAGAGATTTTCTTCCTAGCAGCTTAAGGACTTGCTTCTCTAGCAATGTCGAACCTATGAACTGTCATGATTGTTATCACTGAAATTTCGTCCGCACAGGGCGACAAGAACTCTGCATCATCAACACAGAAAAACAGTCATTCATGGCACAAGAATTAACTCCACAGCACAACAAAAGGGCCAAAACTATACAAAATTGGCTAAAAAATTAAAAAGCGCATCGCACCTATGGAAAACGCGCGCATGCGCGCTACATCTTCGTACATCGGGCGCATATGCGCGGCTGTGGAGTACAAAACCCGCGCGCCTGCCAAACGATGCATTTATGAAGCTGGTCGGCCTCCCAACCACTATTGGATCGGCTCCCAAGTCGATTTGACATCAAATCC
>ML794747.1:299637-345874 GCA_009831015.1 Picea engelmannii | reverse complement strand
AACATGATGTATACTATCCATTCATGGGTGTTGTATATGCATGTGCATTTTCCTTCATGTCCAAATACCTTTATCAATCTTGCGGTCCAAAACCCATGACTAGGGTTGACATCAATGACAACAATCAATCTTCCAACAACTATAATACAGAGCACTTATATTTAATAAAATAAACCACTGACTGGCTAAATACCAAGGAAGTTCCACCCAACCATAGAGATTGTTGTTCCAAGTATCAAAAACAATGTCACCCCTGATCTAGGGCTATGAATCCACAAGGATGGTTCTAGAGTGTTACTCGGCTTCGCAAACCAATTAGAACTCAAGCTCTCATAGGCTTCCCAACACCCACAACAATCCAAGTACCAACTATCTTCTACCCAGCCTACACAACCCAATAGAATGGACCCTCTCCCTTCTTTTCCATGCAGTCCCTCAAGTTGTCCTTCTCCTTCCAGAGCTCCAATGAAGCTCGTCCAGAATCTCCATGCTAGGACTCTCAGGACTCACAGCTATTCGAAAAGATGGATACAGGCCAAATAATCTCAGACATGATGGCCTCAAATCATTGTTGGATTACACCAGCAAACTCTACAACCAACAATACCATGGATTCTCTTCAACATTTTGTCTTCCTTTCTCGAGCGAAGACACAGATGCAAAAATATGAGTGGGTGAAATAATGAATGGAGTGAAATCTCCTTGAGAGGGGTGAACAATGGTAAAGTGAGTGAATGAGTGAATAAGTGAGTGAGTGAAAAAAATGAGTGAAGCGACCAACAACATAACAAGAATGAGAATGAGAGAGAGAGAGAGAATGAACCCCCCCGAATAGACCAAGAACCTCATGGCCTTCCCCCAAGAATATCATGTAATTGATTCCCCCCATTAGACAAAATGGGTAATTAAAAAAATGAAATAATCACTTAACCCATCAAGCCCCCTCTCTCATGAAATCATAGCCCCATATAACTCTATTCCTTGTTCGTCTAGTAGCCAATGATGTATTTATTATTAATAAAGATCAAAACATTACATTTCTTAGGCACACTGGCCTCTTTTAATTGTTTGGGCACTCTGGTCTCTCAACAATTAACAAATACATTATTTAATATGGGGCTCAAAACTCGTTGTGTTACAATATGGTGTAAATCAATCACCTAGGATGTGGTACCAAAATTTTGACACATACATCCTTGGAATAGGATTGGAGAGGAGTAGGAATGATCACTGTGTATATTCCAAGTAGGTTGGTAATCACTTCATTTATGTAGTGTTGTATGTCGATGACAAGTTTCTCATAGGAAACAACATGGATGTAATCAAGGAGGTGAAGTCAAAACTATACTCTGAATTTTACATGAAGGATCTTGGGGATGCTAACTTTATTATGTGAATAGAGATTAAAAGATATTGTGCTAATACGAAACTATGGTTGAATTAGAGAAACTATGTTGAAACAATATTATAGAGGTTTAATATGCAGGAAAGTAAACTGGTCAAGGTTCTTATTCTTGTAGGTGTAAACTTATCAATAGATCAATGTCCCAAGACACATGAAGAGGAAGAGGACATGTTACATGTTCCATATGCTAGTGAAATTGATAGTTTTATTTATGCAATGGTCTTTAATAGACCAGAAATTGCACATTCATTGGAAGTTTTAAGCATGTATATGTCAAAACAATGAAATGAGCATTGGAAAGCACTAAAAATGGTTTTCAAGTATTTGTGTGGCATTTCTAGTTATGGATTGTGATACCAAGGAAGACCAGGATTGGATAGAGTGTTGGACATACATGGGTTTTTTGAAACATAATAAGTTGGAGATCTGGATCAAAAAATAGCTACAAGTGGGTATGTGTTTAACCTATTTGGAGGAGCAATCAGTTGGATGAGAAAAAGACAAAATGTAGTGGCACTCTCAACTACATAAATTGAAAACATGGAAGCCACGCATGCAAGCAAGGAAGAATTATGGCTACAAATATTGTGTTTAGGTATTGGGTTGGTAGAACAAATAGTAAGGTTAAATTGTGACATTCATAGTTCAATATTCCTGGAAAAGAACCCCACTTATCATTCAAAGACAATTCATATTGATGTTCAATATCGCTTTGTGAGAGACATTGTTGAGGGAAATAAGGTGTTGTTGGAGAAAGTTGACACTTTGAAGAATGTTGTAGATTCATTGACAAAGTATATGAGCATTGAGAAGTTCTCCTAGTGTAGAGAAACAATGGGAATTACTTCCCTGGATTGTTGAGTATGTAATCATGTGCCCCCCTGTATGCAAATAAAACAAGTGGGAGAATGTTGGGTAGGTGTTATATTCTTTGCATGTGTGGGGGTGGATTAAGGGATTAGGGTTTTGGTAGTTGTGAAATACCTAAAATTTTATATATATTGTATTGTGAATGGTGAAATTAATACAATGAAGAGTTGAGAGGTGCAACACCAAGGAAGGCTAGTTTTCTCTTGGTTAAGGGTTTCCAACATAAATCTTTGTGCACTATGTGTATGAGCCATTAATTAATTTATGTTTTTCTTAGAATCTATATGCATTTATTTACTTCACAGGTTTAAAAATTACACCTCCATGGATTTAAATATCTGAAAATGTTTACAATTGATGCATGATTTAACGATCTGATATAATCGTTAGAACTGTTGAATTATTAACTACTCAACACATTGTTATTTCCATAGATTGTGAGATTCACCTTAAAGCTTCCTCACATGTTTATCGTGTATTTCTTCTAAATCCATCACTCACCATATTTAAACTCAAAGTTTTTGAAGTAGTCGTAGACAAATGCCACTTATGGTTGAATGTTTTAATATCCGGTCTAGGATTGTTTGAGGGTCGAGAGTTCTATAAGAGAGAGAGAGAGAGAGAGAGAAACTTACTCACATTTTTGCATATTTTTTGTTGTTACAAGCATGGCTTTAAGGATCATCCTGAGTCTTAGCTCTTGAGATACCTCATCATCATTCCACTCACAACCTGGAACATATCAAGGGATAACATGAGTCATGTAGGAGCTTCATTTCCTTGGGGTGTTATTTATTTAAATAATCTACAAACTAGGGATTGGTTCAACTTGCTAACTATAGTATTTTTGGTCATTTCTTAATTGAGAGGGTGGTACTGAGACCTATGTGGATGCATTAGGATCAAAGAAAACAAATTAATTTTTTGAAGTTGTTTCAATTTCATATTCCAAAATTTTGGTTAGGTAGCTTTCCCAATTTCCCCATGCCTAATATAAACTAGTTACTTGTAAAGCTTCACACATAGAAAAATGATTTCCCTGGATGCAATTTTTACAAATCTTTCAAAGTAGATTTTATTGGAAGAATGCATTTGTTGGAGTTTTTTCCACCTTTAGTTATAAATCATTCTTAATAAGGGAACATGAGGTATGCATGTTTTATAGATCATCCCTTTTACACGAAAGTAACAAGATGCACTCTAAAGTCTAACTGAAAGGGGTTCGTTAGCTATAAGGGTAAATTAAAATGACATACTAAGATTTTTAATGTTTAACCTAAAAATTTATGTCTTTCTTAAAAAAAACGTAAATTTATCTTGATCCCAAATATTTTAAATAATCATAGGTTTATGCATATATACTTAATAATGTTCATGGTTAATATGGAGAAATCATTTTATTATCCTTGGTGTTGACATGTTAAGTATTTCATCTAGAATAATCACTTTACCACATTGTTTCAGTAGTGATCCCTTGCCCAACCTTATTAAGAAAGAGAACATGGCCCACAAATTTTGAACCTAAGTAGGCCATTGCCACAAAAATTACTCTAGTTACTATTAGATCATAACTTGAAGCATGATTTATTATACTATTTTTAATATGTATAACTTTAATATAATACATGTATAAAAACATACGTGAATTTCTAGTACTATCTCTATAAATATTAATTTAAGGTTTGATTCTTATAGGAGATACCTCATTGGACATTGGTGTTTTTGTTCGACAACAAATGTATTCCAACATTTGATGAACACCTTTAGTAACCACTCACACAACTAGATAAATCATCAACACACCGATGTTCTTACGTGGTAAAACCTCAGTGGGGAAACATCCATGACCCCAACCAAAGTGGCAACTTGGAGAAATTTATTAATAGAAACTAAAATATGTTACAGAGAGTTTCTTATAATTGATCATCAAGAAATGACCCTCCATGCTCTTTAAATATAAATCATGGATCGATTAGGTGATAATCCATGGATCAATGTAGTAATTAAGATCAAGGGGAATATGAGCCACCTGATCACTCTATGTCGGGAACATATCATGACCATCAGATTAACAGTGCATACTGATACATACTAAGGAAACACACTAAGAAACACACTTTGACCTAATGACACATTAGACCAAGTTGATCTTAACAAAATCTTAAGTGTCTAAATATCCTAACATCCCCCCTTAAGAATAAGTTGGGATAGGATTGAATAATTTACAGAGGTGACACAATAGATGAAGGAAGGGGGAATTAGAGCCTATACCCCCTTAATGACAACTCCATTAACTCCTAACATAGATCAAATTTGGAAAACTTCACTTCTATAAGAGACTTTGTGAAAATGTCTACAACTTGATACTTTGTAAAGAAGAAGAGCACTTCAATAACTCTATCATGACTGAGATTTCTGATGAAATGCTTATGTAGATAGATGTTTTTTATGCACTGATGTTGAGATGAATATTTAGAGATCTTGATGGAACTCTAATTATCTCACCAGAGGGTAGTCGAATGCTACTGTTGGAATCCAAACTATGAAAGGATCTTCTGAAGCCACGACTTCACTTACATTAACTATTGATCTATGCATTGATTATGTTGAAGAAATATACATAGCTTGTTGTTTATTAAAGGCTTAAGTGATAGGTCCTGAACCAAGGTTGTAAACATAGTCTGTAGTATACTTTTGATCATCATGGTTGCTGACCCAATTTGAATAAGTGAAACCAACCAATAAAGGAGTCCCCCTGAGTTGTAATGTATCTCGAGCTGAACTATACCCAAGACATACCAAAGTATCCTTTTAGCTAATTTACAATGGCTTTCATGGGGTGTTTCCATATACCAAGCAACAATACCAACAACAATGGAAATATTAGGACATGTACAAGTCAAATATAAGAGGCTACTAACTAATTGATGGTACAAATTGACATCAACTTAGGTAGAAGTACAAGTGGAAGAAATTTTGACTTTGGATTGGAAGGAAGAAGGGTTTGGTTTAGAATATTCCATGTGAAAGTGACGAAGAAGGTCACAAGCATAATTAGGATGGGAAAAAAAAATTCCTTCCTTGGTTTTCAAAACTTGGAGGCCAAGGAAAGAGTGAAAATAGCCTAAGCCATTCATTTCAAATTTCTTCTCAAGATTGGTTTTCACACAGTTTAAAATTTTAGGGTAACTACCAGTGAGGATAAGGTCATCAACATAAATAAAAATGATTATAATATGGCTTCCTAATTTCTTGGTATCTATACATTAGGGTCAGAATGACATCTAGAAAAGTCGATGTCAAGAAGAATTTTTTCCATTTTGTCATACCAAGCTCTAGGAGCTTGCTTAAGACCATACATAGATTTATTAAGGCGATAGGCAAGGATGGAGTCATTCTGGACATAACTAGGAGTTTGTTCCATGTGGATTTATTCATGCAAATCCTTGTGAAAGAATGCATATTTAACATCCATCTGATAGAACTCCAATTTATGTGAGGCAACAAGGGCTATAACAAGGTGAATGGAATTCATTTTTTCTATGAGAGAAAATATTTCATTATAGTCAATGCCCTCAAATTGAGAGAACCATTTGGAAGCTAATTGGACCTTGCATCTTTCAAAACTTCCATCTAATGCATACTTAGTTCTATACACCCATTTTCACATGACAAGTTTTCTTCCTTTTAGAAGAGGTACAAGATGCCAAGTATTGTTCTCCATTAAAGAGAGATACTCTTTATTCATTACTATGTCCCAATCTATAGACCTGAAGCTTCTATAAATGTTTCTAGATCACGAGTCTTTGAAACTTGAACCAAAAGAGAAGAGGCTCATCGGAACTGTGAATGGTTCTTATGTTTATCTAAAGGATCACTTGAAATATCACTAGTTGCTTCTTGTGTTGAATGGACCCCTCCAGGAAGTGATGGTGTTGGTGTAGGTTCATGTTCAATGGATTCATCTAGAGGAAGGTGAACAAGTAGAGGTGGATTTTCATACTCATTGTCATCATCTGAAGAAGAAGAAACCAGAATAAGAACCAAATATGGAAAATATGAAGAAAATGTCTTGTAGATCAAAGAAGGAACAAACATTCAATTAGGATCGCATGCCAAATATTTTCATCAAATATAGAATCTCTTATAATAATAATTTCATTGGAATGAGGTTGAAGAAGTATATAATCTTTGACATCTTCAAAATATCCAACAAAAATACACTTCTCACTTTTAGGCTGCAATGTTTTCCTTTTTCTCGTCAAGAATGTGAGCCCATGCCACACTACCAAATACACAGAAGTGGATTACATCTACCTTAATTTTATTCCATGCTTATTCAAGTGTTATATTTTTTAGAGCCTTTGTGAGAGTGCGATTTACTATGTAATTTGCATAGTTAATGGATTCTTCCCAATAAAAATGACTTAATCCTTTATATTGGATCATACAATTAGTCATTTCTTTAAATGTGTGATTATTTCTTTCAACAATACCATTTTGTTGTGGTGTATATGAAACAATGTGTTGCATTTGAATGCCTTGTGCAACGAAATAACTTGTAAATTTATTGTTAACATATTCTCCTCCATTATCTATTCTCAATCTTTCAATTTGATGTCCATATTTTTTTTTCTACAAGGTCCTTGTAGGCCAAAAACTTGTTAAAAACTTCTCTTTTAAGTTTTAAGAAGTAAAGCCAAGTGCATCTAAAGAAGTCATCAATGAAAGTAAAGAAATAATTGCATACAAAGAAAGAATGAGAAGAAAGTGAGCGACAAAAATCATTTTGAGCAAGTTGCAAAGGGTCTGAGCCATGCCAAAAGACATGTTTGTGTAATGTTCCCAAGCCAAGATGCCAGGAACATCATGGTTTTGGGTGTCTTTTAAACTTTTACTGGTTGTGGCATTTCGTCAAACACTTTGTTGATTTACTTGTTTGTATGTGTTTACTTGCAGGTTGACCTCTTGATTTCAGCCTTAGGGTTTATGTTGATGAATTTAATGTGTGTTGCAGCAATAAACAAGAAGATACCATAATGTAACATACCTCAACCATATGCAAGATCAACAATATGATAGACAAGCCAAAACACCTCAGATCTGATTTTATTCATAAATAGAAGAACCTACTACAATGAAGAGGCTGATATGGAATGCGCAATAGATGGCTCCAATAAAGACAATAGAAGATGCTACAAAATTATCCATGAAGATACTATAAGCCTCCAAAGGCTGGATACACCATGAAGACTAAATACAAGTAGATATCTAGGATGTATGCAACACCAAACCCCCCAACAGGAAAATCCACGCTCTAGTAGATGATTGAAACCCTCAATAATTCGTCCCAACTGAAGAAGCCCCCAAACGAGTCCAATGAAGATTCCAAACTATAGATCGAGAGGTTTAGAGTCCCCTCCTAAAATCTCAAACCTAAATACCAAGGGAAACTCCTCCAAATGATAAATCCTCCAATGAAGTTTCGCCCTCCTGAAAACTGCCAAACCCTACAATTTC
This sequence comes from Picea engelmannii, assembly GCA_009831015.1. Lineage (NCBI taxonomy): Eukaryota > Viridiplantae > Streptophyta > Pinopsida > Pinales > Pinaceae > Picea > Picea engelmannii. The sequence goes on along the minus strand of ML794747.1, from coordinate 338,079 downwards.
GACCCTAATGAAGGAGGCTTCCAAATGCCCTGAAACTTGCTAGAAAGATAGATCGAGACACTGAAAGTCATTGGGTGAAGTATTAGGGTCAGATCTGAATTATAACCCCTCCAAACTGAATAGATATGAATCTCAAAATTGTCCTCCTCTCCAATTCATCCCAATGCTCTAGGGAATCATCTAAACCATAAAACTCTCTCAAGAGGCTCTATAAATCATGCTTAAGGCCCTGAAAATAAGACCCAAATGTTCAAATCTCCAAGAGCCCTCTCAAACTCCTATAACGAACCTTACTTCAATGAATGGTGTGCCCCCCTTGTTGAAAACCACCAATTGTGCGCCCTCCTTCTCTTCTTATGCCTGTGGCTGGTGTAGAATCCTCCTCCACCAAGTAGATCTTAACTAGAATGGTGTGGGAGAGTATTGAATCCTTGAGACCAATATTGGGACAAGCTAGGTGGAATCTTTTACCACTGAATCGTCCTCTAGGGTTTGTTAAGTCAAAACCCTCAAAACCCCAAGGTATGGGCTCTCTAGCTAGAAGCCAGATATCAAAATGATAATCATACATGAATGAATGAGAGAATAGAGGCCCTTGCCTCTTCTTTATACTTCCTGCATCCCTTGTCTCTCCAAAGTGACTTTTCTTTTTTAATTATTAATTAATTAATTAAACCACTCTAATTAATTAATTAATCTTTTTACCTCTGAAAAGTGCCTTATCTCTCCTCGTGGCTTCCCTAAACATTGAAAGTCACTTCTCACCATCATATCTTGTAGTGTTGCTCCTCTTGATTCAAATGAGCTATTACACTGAGAGGTTCCTCCAAGTATTGTGCCCAAAATGGCCTCTTCAATTAATTTAATTGACTTATATCTCAAAATACTCAAAATCATGGAAATCGTCGGAATGCAACGAAACCAAATCCAATCCATGCAGAATGGATCATAATGATGAAATAGGATGAGCGATGCAAGATGGAACCCAAAATATCCTTCAATATCTCTTGTACTCACTATAATATCCAACTGGCTACTCTGGTCATCATAACCCTCTGTAATGTAATGATGTCCCAAAGTGGGGACATTACAGTTTGTCAAAACTATCCCGATGATGTTTCCTAAAAAAACAATCGACATAAACACGATCTCTGTAAAAAACAAGAGGAAGACCAAACACCATGTGTTGATTACATAGTATATGCAGTAATCAATAATTTAGATAACCAAACCACTCATGTCAAAGTTTTCTCAAGTCATCACTATGATCAACAAAAATTGATAGAAAAGATGATGACCTAGAGTCATCAAACTTGTACAACCTGGTAATATCATCAACAATTCTAGTTGTGAGAACATTCTTAGGATGTTTTAAATCCTTGATTACAACTCTATGAGGTGAAAACTATATGGTTTTACCTTCACTTGAATGAGTGATATGATAAATTGATAGAAGGTTGCAGGAATGACATGGAACACATAATACATCATTGAAATGACCATTATCTACCTAAATCATTCTAGAACCTACAACACTAAGAGATCTATCATCACCAACAAATATTTTCTTTGTGTTACATTCATTACGAACATAAAAGATGGTTTTATTCTTAGTCGTATGACAATATGCTACAGAATCAATAAGCCACTCATAAGAAGAAGAAGTAGAAGTTTCATTGGAGGAGAAACCACTAGTGGAAAGTGCATGTCCATGAGAAGAAGAGGAATTAATATTGATGTTGTGATTCTTCACTAATGCCTCTAAGGCTTCCATGTTTTTAAAACATTTAGAATCTACATTACCATATTTCCCAAAAAAGTTGTAATGTATATCGACCTTCTTACTTTTCGATTTTTCTCCTTTGTCACCATTAGGAGCAGAAGTTGGCAGAGAGGGTTTGGGACCCTTGTTTTCTTTTTGTTGTGGCTAGGATGTTTCTTCTTGGGATTCTTGGATTTATCCTTCTACTGGACCACTAAGGATTTTTTGGATGTACCTACAACACTAATCAATCCAAGTTTCACAAGTTTATCTTAATCTTGAATTAGAGAATCACGAAAATAATCAATAGAGGGTTTTTTATAAGAACTCCCTAGAGATTCTCTGGTGGCATAAAAGGTATATACAAAAGAAGAATCTTCACTACCAAGCTTAGAAAAAATAACATATATGGATCAACCTTCCTTCATATCTAGTTTCTAGTATATACATAAAAGTATAAGTGTTTTGAACTTAGATCGGTACTATTCAATGTAAGGAAAATCATTTGGACTTAAAGTCATTAAGGAATTTTCCAACCTAGTGGGATCGAATTATATTGTGTTTACCAAGCATAACTTCAAGTTTTTCTCTAGCTTTATCTAGGCCACCAATTCCTTGAAAGTGAAACCTTAAATCACAAGAGATGGAAATTGTGATTAGTCCACATGTTTTGTCATTCTTATTTTCCCATTTTAATTTATTTTCATCATCAGTGGGTTCTTGTTTTGTTCCCAAGGTAATTTGGTACAATCCTTCACTTCTTAGCAAATCCTCCATTAGTTGGTGTTGGTAAGAAAAATATCACTGGGATAAACCATATTAAATATGTAGATAATATGGATTTAAAATTGGAAACCAATGGTATAGATCGAAATATCTCGAAAAAATAGATTGTTTAAAAAAAAGACATTAAAAACAAACTTCATATGTAAAAGTTATGCCCTTTTGAAAAAATGCATCAACATTAACCAAAGAGCCACGTGGAAAGTAGAAATTGGTCCACGTGGTGATGCTCCTTGTTAGCTAGCTTTGTCTATGATATCAATTTTAAATAAGTTACTTCTGAAGTGACCAACTTTTATAGAACATGTGAGGATCACTTTTACAATGAAATTACTTTATAAATAAACGTTGCATGCAAAACATATAACTTCAAATAAAATATTAAAATTATTTAATAGTGATTCACTTCTATAATTAAGTGAAATGCACTTTACAATGAATGCATGAAAAAAATAAAAACAAAAGAGACTTTAACTGAAGACCTCTTACTTAATAAAGAAATTTTAACTAAGTGAGCTAGTGAAAAACACATTATAGTTTTAACAGGATGGATTGAGGGTGTTGTTGTAGTTGTGAAAGACAACCTCGAAGTGAACGCTCAATAAAAACTTATTTTCATGCATTCACGCACACAAAAAAATTATCTTCTCGACAACAAAAATGGTTAGATCTTGGTTAGCTTACTTGGAAAATGAAAACTTCCCTTTGTTTCTGATTTACCGAGATTGCTCAGAGTGCACGACAAAGAGCATATGCAGATAGGAAAACCCTTTCCGCTTAGTTTAAGATTTGAAAAGATCACACAAAGCAAGAAGAAAAGAGAATACATAGATCGAAAAGAGTAGTAACCCATAAATAAATAAAATAAAACCGAAATATTATCTCCGTAAAAATTTAAAAGGGTGTATTCAAGGTTTATACTTTCGGATCTGACTAAAATGGTTGTATCCTGGGAAAACATAAATCTTTTCGTGTGAAACAAAAAAATGTTTCTAACTAAGATAATCACTTTAGACACAATGGAATAGTACTCTCGGCCTATAAATGTACAAAAATACCTGAAACCAAAGATGCGTCAACATGGCTTCATGACCTCGATCTACAATGGGAAGGAGTCTTCAAATGCACTCTCATACCATGTCAACAACATATATATTCCAATAGAGGACTAACACCTCCAGTATCCACTCACACAACCAGATTAAAGATCAATGCACCGATGTTTTTACGTGGTAAAACCCCTATGGGGAAACATCGACGACCCTAGCCAACATGGCCACTTGGAACAATTTATTAATGAAAAAAAAAAAATGTTACAAAGAGTTTCTCACAAATCAACAAATGACCCTCCATGCTATTTAAATAAAGATCATGGACCAATTGGGTGTTAAGCCACAAATCAATGTATCTTTTAAGATCGAGGAGAATACAATCCATCAGATCACTCTATGTCGGGAACATACCGTGACCCTCGGATTAAAAATGCATACTAATGCATACTAAGAAAACAAAATAAGAAACACACTTTAACCTAACGACACATTAGACCATGTTGATCTTAACTAACTCCTAAGTGTCTAAATATCCTAACAACTTTGGCCTTTTTTTCTTTATCACATTTGCACTCTTCCAATGGTTGAGACTTTCTATGATGTGTTACCCTAGATTAATACCTCCATGGTAGACAATGCCCTTCTCGATAATTTACATAAGATTGGAAGTACTTATAACTTGCCACTACATTTAGAAGCTAATTCTTTGCTTTTATATATATATGGGCATTTTGATAAGGGATCCCAACTTTTTATTTGTTTTTTGTTTTTTCCATTGCACATTGGTTCATTGCTTTCTATTTCTCTCTTCCACCTACTATTTATTGTTGTTTTTTCTTTCTCATGCTTAATAGACGCAAACCACTAGATGGAAGTCATGTGCTAGGGTGTCCATTGATTGTTGTTTCATATGTTTCCTTCCTTGCTTTTGATAACATGTTTACTCATGTGTTTGGATACTTATTTTCTTGCAACAAAAACACTTGCCAATTTTTTTCACATTTCTAGATGAAAAAATCCAAAAAAATAAAATATTAAAAACAAAAGGAGGAGAGAATGAAAAGAGATGTGCCATTGGTGTTTCCCTTGATAAAATATTCTTCATTGAGTCACCCATTTGTGTCCTTCCACAAATAATAGGTAAATATTTGTGTCTTCAACATGTCTTGAAAAGGTATTATACTGTGAGTTATTCGACTAATTTTCTACTCGCTATTGCTATTTTAGTTTCTCATTACCTGCTAAGACAAGCCCACGGAAATGAAAATGGAACTTTACATTTGCACTCTTCCAATGGTTGAGACTTTCTATGATGTGTTACCCTAGATTAATACCTCCATGGTAGACAATGCCCTTCTCGATAATTTACATAAGATTGGAAGTACTTATAACTTGCCACTACATTTAGAAGCTAATTCTTTGCTTTTATATATATATGGGCATTTTGATAAGGGATCCCAACTTTTTATTTGTTTTTTGTTTTTTCCATTGCACATTGGTTCATTGCTTTCTATTTCTCTCTTCCACCTACTATTTATTGTTGTTTTTTCTTTCTCATGCTTAATAGACGCAAACCACTAGATGGAAGTCATGTGCTAGGGTGTCCATTGATTGTTGTTTCATATGTTTCCTTCCTTGCTTTTGATAACATGTTTACTCATGTGTTTGGATACTTATTTTCTTGCAACAAAAACACTTGCCAATTTTTTTCACATTTCTAGATGAAAAAATCCAAAAAAATAAAATATTAAAAACAAAAGGAGGAGAGAATGAAAAGAGATGTGCCATTGGTGTTTCCCTTGATAAAATATTCTTCATTGAGTCACCCATTTGTGTCCTTCCACAAATAATAGGTAAATATTTGTGTCTTCAACATGTCTTGAAAAGGTATTATACTGTGAGTTATTCGACTAATTTTCTACTCGCTATTGCTATTTTAGTTTCTCATTACCTGCTAAGACAAGCCCACGGAAATGAAAATGGAACTTTACATTTGCACTCTTCCAATGGTTGAGACTTTCTATGATGTGTTACCCTAGATTAATACCTCCATGGTAGACAATGCCCTTCTCGATAATTTACATAAGATTGGAAGTACTTATAACTTGCCACTACATTTAGAAGCTAATTCTCCGCTTTTATATATATGGGCATTTTGATAAGGGATCCCAACTTTTTATTTGTTTTTTTTTTCCATTGCACATTGGTTCATTGCTTTCTATTTCTCTCTTCCACCTACTATTTATTGTTGTTTTTTCTTTCTCATGCTTAATACACGCAACCTACTAGATGGAAGTCATGTGCTAGGGTGTCCATTAATTGTTGTTTCCTATGTTTCCTTCCTTGCTTTTGATGACATGTTTCCTCATGTGTTTGGATACTTATTTTCTTGCAACAAAAACACTTGCCAATTTTTTTCACATTTCTAGATGAAAAAATCCAAAAAATAAAATATTAAAAACAAAAGGAGGAGAGAATGAAAAGAGATGTGCCATTGGTGTTTCCCTTATAAAATATTCTTCATTGAGTCACCCATTTGTGTCCTTCCACAAATAATAGGTAAATATTTTTGTCTTCAACATGTCTTGAAAAGGTATTATACTGTGAGTTATTCGACTAATTTTCTACTCGCTATTGCTATTTTAGTTTCTCATTACCTGCTAAGACAAGCCCACGGAAATGAAAATGGAACTTTACATAGCGAGAGTGAGGGATTGTTGTCTTCAATTTGTTAAGATAAACTGTTTATTGTGAAGACTAAAATAATTGCATTGAAATCTTTCACTAGTTTTGCAATATTCTTTTATGTCCATTATGCTGATGTGAGTTCCAGTTTATCAACCGACGGATTAATGTTCTTTTTAAATTAATTGTTATCCCCCATATAATTTGGTGACATAAAGTTTTTACTTGAAAATCAATGAATGTTTTGGTTTGGATAATGTTTGTAAAAATAGCGCCTTGGGAATTGAGACAATATGGCTATGTAGAACGTATTTGTTTTTTCTTCTCATGCAATGACGGGAGGAAATCTCATTACTAATTTTAATTAAATATTAAATATATCTATGTTGGTTAATACAGATCTATGTTGGTATCTTCTACAGACCATTGAGTGAATATATAAATTATCAATCTAATAACTCGAACACGCCATATCCATAATACAAGTAATGAACTATTATTATTAAAGGTTTATTATTATCATTTGACCAAAACTTCTTGTCAACATGAGCGAGAGACAATTGCTCTAGTTTGGATTTGAGACTAGGAAAATATTGATTTCCCATGTGTTGAGGCCTCAACCAACCCCATGTTGGTAGAATTTGGGATGCTTTTTCTTCTGAAATTTTTATATTAAGCTTCATCTTCAAAAGTAATTTTCTTGACTTATCCTTCCACTGATGAATGTATTAAAGTGCATAAGAGAATTGAGCATATTTATCTAAGTGGCTTTCCTGGTGATTAAATGCATACTTGTGTGCCTTATTATGCCTCGGCTTTGTTTAGTTGTTTTTGATGGAATCTTTCATGTGCATTGATAATGATTTAAATTTTCATTTCTTATGTGTAGTTGTATTTTGAAGTGCATCTAGTTGGTGTGACATTGTCTCTACATGAATTTGTATTAGTTCGTTAACTCATTGAATGGTGATTGGATTAGATCATTTAGGATTTGTGTGATTTTATGATCTGTGTGTAGGTGTCGTGTTTGAATTTTACATGTCACATTGAAATACCAATTAAAATAATATCCATATATATAGTGATGCAATATTATTCAAAGAGTCAAGTAGTGAGTTAACAAGAGAAAAGGGTTTAGCAACATTTGTGAGTGGGAATGGCATGAAGCGATGATGTACACAAAATTATAGTAGATGGAAGTGATATAAAGCCACATCTAACAATGAAATATCATAGTGATGAAGTCCACATAGTTTCATCACAACACTCGCACTGTCAACATCATAAATGCAACATCAAGTGTGGTGAACATGGTATGTTAAGTGATGAAATTTACAATATTACAAAAACCACACATGAAGATTCGATGTTTGTCCTCATCTACATGTTTTACACTCATTCTTGGTCATGGGAAATCTTATGGACAAGTTTTAGGTTAAATCAATGAGTTTAACATGTGTTTCGTTAGAGGTGCACCTAGCACTCGAAGACAGTCTTCATGGACTAAAATCCAATTCATGAAACAATATCATGGAAATGCCAAACATCTGGATCAAAATTTCAAAACCAATATAGTAGGGATGAAAGGAGAGCTAAGAAAATTAGATTATGGCTAAATATATATCCATGCAAAATTTGAATGTTAGCCTTTGAGGCACTTTATGCAAAATTTGGGTGATCTACTATGTTAAAAATTTGAGTGTCGAAAGGTTCTACTTGGATGTTTTGCGGATATACATACTCAATTAAATCAATAGAATTTGATTCTAAGGTACTCAATTATGAAAACATTGATTAAACATTTTCTTGCAAGTCGGGTAGTTTTTTCTTCCTAGTTTATTAAAGAAAATAAAACAAGAGTATAATGATGTGTCCAACTACTCAGTATAAATATATTGGTGTTTAGTACACTAACCAACAATAGTTTCATGAATTTGAGAGTAGATGAAGAAGTTACAGATTTTAATGACTTGTCAAGGCTATTCCATGGTTTCTTTTCACTCCAATATTGATGGTTAATATTTTGTATTGTTATGAAGAGATAGAAATCAGATTTCAAGTGTTGACTCAAAGAAAGAATAATTATGAAGTTGTTGAAGATTGAGTTACTCTCGGTGAATGTCGAAGAGCCTAATGAGCTATGGAATCAATGAACCATAGATATTAAAGGATTCAGATAAGCAAGGATGAATTTGGAAGCAGGGAATGAAAATCATTCTTTTCACATCAATTTTACACTTTAGCTTAGTTATAGAAAAATGTTTTCCTTGTTTCGATTCAAATATCTCATTTGTGAGGCTTGTTGGCTTCCCAAGTGGGGGATCTTCCCTATAAGGGAATTTTTCTCACTACAAGAACTAACAGGGCCCCTAGATGAGCTATTTCACCTCTCTGTCTTGAGGTAGAATAAATTGATGTTTCCTAGGAAAGGAAAAAATAAATTTCCTATTTTTTTAGATAAATTATAGGAAATTCTTGGACTAAAACAATAACAAGCCTCTTGTTGACGGGCAAAATTGACTGTCCGTCAACTAGGAGAGTGGAACCGGTCCGGGGTTGTCTAATAACCCAAGCCGTTTGGGATGAACCACCCTGACGGGTTTAGCGGCTCCGTTAGCCGATCTAAGTCCTAAGAAAACAAAAGAAAACTACTCTAAACTAATTAATCTAACTAAAACTAACTATTAAAACAAACTAAAACAAATATAACTACTATATATATACAATCTACTATCTAATACTATGCTAACTCTAACTACAAATTAAATATCTAACTACTAACAGAAATAAATCTTATTCACAAATATACAATATTTACAATTGACAGATTTGAATGAAAACCTGAAAAACTCATTAATATTCTGTCCTAAGACAGCGAGAGCTATTGTTTTTTGATTTTATAATTTTATGAAAAGAAATAAAACAAAAACTAACTAAACTAAACAACTAAAATACTAATTCTAACTACTAATCTAAACTACAAATATATCTAACTAAACTACTTAAATTATACTAACAAATAGACTATTAAATAAATAACAAACTAACATGAAGAAACACTCCAGGTTTGTCCTGTGTGATGATTGCCTTAGCTGATCGGAGGGAGGAAACTCGCACCGAATTATCCAGGAGCTTCTCGTAAACAAAAAGATGTAGTTCTTCAAATATAATTACAGGACATAAAAATTACAACAATCTTATGATTTATAAATCTTCACAGTTAGATAAACCTGTATGCAAAGATCTCTACGAAATGATTCAATTAATGAAGAAGAGAAATCTGTGATTCATTAACTAAAACAAAATGATTGTTGTACTTTTTAAATAATGAAAGAAATCAGATATGGATAACACCTTAATCAAATCATATCATCCTACAATAGATTATGATAGCTAAAGTAGTCTATAATCAACTGCAAACTGACATGCATAAACTTGAAACAAAAGATTGATATTATGAAAGCCAAAGCTGTAGCAAAACATCAACTCTTGTCTTAGTTTGTATTACAAATCCATAGCCTGGTTCTCCCACAAGTGAGGATGATCCTTATTACAAAAAATAATAAGTATTTAAAGACCTCCCACAGGGTAAAACATCCCTATGGGAGTTATCAAACTGTTTACAGAAAATCTAGGAGGATATCCCAAGTCTGACCAAACTAGGAACCTAAAATAAAACTGAATCACATAAACATCTCCTAGACTGTCACAGCATGTCCAATGAAATTTGAATGTACCTGCAAGAGGTCAAGAAAGGGCAAGTTAGGAGGATATTTTGTTAATGAAAATGATAAAAATCTAATTCTATAGACTAGCTACAGAATCTTGCGATTCTGTAGCTGGTCTAAATCCAACACAGAATCGTATTAAAAATCAATTCAAATCTTAGAAAATACATTCAAACTATTAAAAGATATTTGATTGCTAAGAGCCTCATTCAAATCGACACTTGTATGCAAATTGAACAAACTAAATCAAATGATGACAGAGCTAGATACACTCTGTTTAATTCGTTACCAATTCAGGTATACAAAATCGTATCGAACCGTAATGAAATCGTTTCATATCAAATTGAAATCGATACAATTAAACAAATCATAGGAAATCATTTATGTTGTCTCATCAATAGGAAACACGATCGAATCCATACGAAAACAACAAGATCATTTTTAAATTGATATAACTGTATTAATCATAAACCAACGATCCATGCCATTTAGCTAATCAAATCAAAACTGGTGTGTAAATTATCACAAATGAAGTCATAACAGGATCAATCAGTTGATAACAGGATCTGTAAGAGTTGTCCAATCGTCTGTTATTTCTAATTGGGGGCAGACGAAATCGATTGACTTTCAACGAAATCATTACTAGAACTCATTTCAAACCGAACTATTAACCAAATTTTCTCATACGAATTCGACAGAGATAACATAAGTCGATCTAGGTTAACAAACTCGTTTTGAAAATTAAAATCAACAGAGCAGCATGAAGTCTATTTTCGATACGAATCCAACTCATAATCCAATCAAAACAAGAGTGAATCGAACAGTTTGAGTTTGATATAGTCGTTGTGAATCAAAATAGTTCCAGGATTTGGGCGCAAAGATCTTTTACACGGGCCAAATGAGAATATCGTTTCCACACAGAACAGAGTCGTTTTTTCCAAATCTAAGTCAAACAGAGTTGTATTCCTGATTTAGAATATTACATCTCATAACATATTGAAAGATCATAACAATCAAACTCACGAAATCGTTCCAAAATCACACCATAAAATCAAAGCCGATATAATCCAACCATAACGAAATCATATCAAATCAAAACATGGTCGTGCTCTAATTTTAGCATAAAAAACTTCTGTTTAGATCATATACAAACAAAATCCAATCAAAAGCAAAACCTTGATTTTGTTAACTCAAACCAACAGACAAACGAAGCAAATCCAATGAAAACCAATTAATTGCTAAACTGGGCACGATCAAATCATATAACAAAATCATAACCATATTCGATTTTATGACTGTTTTGATAATCAAACCATGTCAAAGTCATTTCGAATGATAAAAAAAAATTTCAAAACTTAGAAATCAATTCACTATATTAATCCAAGCAATTGATAAAACGAAAATGATATCGAAATTCATAACTGGATGACGAGTAGACAACTTGATCATGACATTTTGGAATCCACGAAGGTTGTAGCCGATTCGACATTCCTAAATACGATGGAACCAATGGTTTTCTGCTTCTTGTCATTTGCTTGAAGCTTGTCCCTTTGGATTGTCAACACTGCAACTTGGTTTTCCAATGATTTGATTTTCGACTATAGTATGGGAACGTCGGTATAGTAGCATTCCAACCACACATTACATTGGTCACAAGAGGACTGTCCGGGATTTGAAAATGCAGGTGAGGGTTTGGTTAAATTGCCGAGGGTTTCATTAGGTAGCTTGACCCCTGGGTAGCTAGGATTATTCTTTAGGCACAGAGGCAATTTAGAAACGAAATCATAGGGTGGCTCAGAGCACAAACCTTGGGAGTAAGGGTACTCACTATCTAGGAAGCATTCGATGTCAGAGTCTGAGTCTTCACTAAGAACTATGGGCTTCTGCTCAGCACTAGGTTTAGGTTTATTCCTAGCCATTCTCGAGATAAGTCGAGCATTCTTTTTACCTTTTCCGTCGACAGTAGGGTTTCCTTTGACCTTTTTGCTCACAGGCATTTCAACAACCTCAACCTTCTCAGTTATAACGTCGGATAGATTGATATCAGGGTTGACCGAGGGTTTGGGAGAGGGCAGTAGGACATGGAAAGGCACGGGTGGCCCGACCTTAGTCACATTAACCATGGGCTTGTCAATTTGGACAGGCTCTGTATCAGCAAAACCATTTCGAGAGATAAAAGCTTGCCAACTATCACCGCGAAGATTTAAGTGGTGAACAACGATGAGTCTGATTAGGCCATGGTGGAACAAGCTACTATCGACCTTTTCTCGTTTAAACCTTTTAGCCATTTTATAAAGACTTCGCTGGAAATAAAAAGGCATATTCAATGGATAACCCATAAAATCCATTAACAGTCGAAGGTGATAAAGAAAAACTAGCCCATACTGACCTTCACAGGTCATGAATTGTTTAACCACCATCAAAATATCATGCCACCTTGGTTTAAGCGTGGAAATGGGCATACCTCTGTCACAGGATGTGACCTTCCGCAAGAGGAACAATAACGGCCATGGAACATCCTCAACTTTAGAATTTTTAAACCATCGCTGGCCCGTCGCTGCTAACCCTGTAGCAGAGCTGATGAACTGTTCACTCAGCTCAAGATGAATGTCACCTATCTTGGCCCTATAGCCATCAAAAGTGAGGGCGAACTGTTGTGCAACAAATAGATTAAAACCCTCAAACCTCTGTATAAACGTGAGCCAACCATTATCTTGCAAATCTTTCCGGGCGTTATCGAATAGTAGCAAGGTTTGACTACCGTTTGGCTCAATTTGCACCACCGATGCCATGGAGCCGAGCACACAGTGCGCTATGTGAACGAGCTAGGGTTTGAATCAAAGCACACGCCAGAGCAGAGTATTCACAGGCCTACCTGATGCTAGCAGAGGTGAAGCAAGCATTAATGACATCGTGTGAAGGTGGTGGAGCTATTTTCTGTCCATGCAGAATAGTCATTACCAATGGTACAACCACCGATGCTTATAGCTGTTCAACCCACTATTGTATAGTTTAACAATTATGTCATTTGCCTGACCAATGAAATCAATGGTAGGTGTATTAATCATTCGCGCAAGCAATGGTTATACCATAGTTTTAAAACCAAACATATAAATTGAAACCAATACCAAGTGTATGCCAAAGGTTTTGATAACATGAACTAGGCTTCATATTAAATGATATATATCAAGGGTTTAACCATAACACCTATGTGCTTTTATGAAACCAATGGTCAAGTAGATCAAATCAAAGAAAATGTAAATCCAATCACCAATGTATCACAAATTTAATCACTTATGAAACAAAATTTCATAATCAATCAAAGACTGTCAAATGAGTACAGACCAAAAGGGTTTTGCCAACTGCATAATGATAAGTAAAATGTAAACGCAATGGGCATATCGACAAAAATGATAACAACAATTCAATAAAGATATTAATGCGACTTCGAAAGACCAAGTTTTCATGCTTACAGTCATGAAAACACATGAAAACAAAAGTGAAGGTAAGTGTGCAAATAGCGCAAAATAAAAGTGTCGTTTATTTGAGAATTGCGACGAAAAATTAAGGTTTGCAAAACATTAGTGTAGGCAGCTCATAAGGACAATGGAAAATGTGAATTGGCTGCCAACAATGGAGACACACTGGTAGAAGCAGTTATCTCTACCAAAAGAACAAATTCAGATTAGGACAGCAAAGATAATTCCAACTCAAAAACAACAACCAGAAAATCGCATAAACATCATCATTAAACAACTACTCCAACCGTGTTTTAAAAGATGAAAACTGATAACAGTCTTAAGACTAGCGAGTCACAATATTAAAGATAAAATCTCCAATACTGTTGACAGAGCCACTGTTGCCAGCATGCGTCCATAGCCTCGACAGGGTTTCCATTTAACCCACTCTGATATCCGTATCCTGCCGAGAAGTTCTAGATCAGAATAAAGGACATTAAGAGGTTTCTTATTTGCAAATTTTCATATACCCGACATTGCTTCGCTGGCAGTGGGCCTGTTCAGTACCCCGACGAAGTTGACTTGGAGTCATGCAAGCATATACCTGCTGCCAGCGGACCTGTTTAGCATCCCGACGGGTTTACAAGCATTTCCTACAACTCTTTTATTGATTTATTTTGTTTTGTTTTTCTTCAAAGATATATATTTGAGCGGGGTGATGCTGAAAATCACATATTTTTTCAGAACTCATTAGAATTTTTCAGCACTATCCTTTATTAAGATCCAGAGATGTTTCATTTACAAAAACAACTTCCTAAGGCAGGGAGACATCTCCTGAGTCATTCCCTTAAGGAACAGGGACAACGTAAAAAGATAATATATGATCATGACAAGCTTTACTCAGAGATCGAAATGAGTCAACTTCTTTCAAACAAGAGACTTTTTGCCAACATAGATATAAATTTCAGAAATATACCATTGATGTTTATACAAATTTCTTAGCAGTTATTTCAGTGAAGGAATTTTCTGTTTTCTTTGTCTGAATAGCTCAATATACAGGTATGTGTATTTTCCAAAACACAAACTGATAAACTCAAAGGGGAAATCAAAAACAAAAATCAAACGAAAAAACAAACAAAAGCAAAATATGTGTATATCATACAAGGGTTGTCATCAGGCAAAGTATCTTTTCAGGGCTTGGCCATTCACCGGATAGGTGTCAAGATGCCCCTCCAAATTCTACAATTGAAAAGAGCTGGGACCTAACTTTTCAGCAATTAAAAATTGTCCAAGCCATAAGTTTTGAAATTTCATGTGCTCTCCCTTTCCCTCATGTGGTTTGTCCCATTTCAAGACGAGATCACCTACTTCGAAATTCCTATCAGAAGCAGAGTTAGAATCGAACCAACTTTTAACCAACAATTGATGTTGATCTAACTTACGTTTATCTTGGACTCTTACCTCTTCTAGCTTCATCAAAGCGTTAATTCGATTTTCCAAAGGGGGACAATCTTCTTCTTGGATTTTCTACGACAATTGAAGCGAAGGAAGAAGAATGTGAAGTGGAAGAATTGCTTCTCTGCCATAAACGAGAAAAAAGGGGGAGTTACCTACAACAGCTTTTGGTGTTACCCTATCAACCCACAACGCGTTTAATAGTGCATTGTGCTAATTCTTGTGATTTTCAACCACCGTTCTCTTGATAATTTTAATCAAGTTCTTGTTTATCGATTCTGCCAATCCGTTGCCCTGGGGGTAATAGCTAGCAGAATACTTCAGCTTAATTCCTTTTTCCAAAGAGAACTTTCTCATCTCAAGAGAGGAAAAGTAAGAAGCATTATCAAATACTAAACAGTCAGGGATACCAAAGCGAGTGATAATATTCGAATTTAGAAAGGCAATTACCTTATTGGTGTTGACGGTTCTTAACGCAGCAACTTCAGACCATCTGGTAAAGTAATCTGTGGCTGTCACAATAAACTTGTGTTGTTGTGAGGACGGGGGGTTGATTGGACCTATGATATCAAGGCCCCACTGCTGAAAAGGAGAATCTACTGAAACAGGATGCAAAGGAAAGGCTGGTTTTTGTAGCCGCCCTGATTCTTTCTGACAAATAATACACTTACGACACAAGGCATGGGCATCTCTAAAAAGTGTGGGCCAGTAATAACCGTCTCTTAAAACCTTATGGGAAGTGGTGTCACCACCATAATGGCCAACAACTTCTCCTGCATGCAACTCTAGCAAGACTTTTTCTGCTTCGTCTTTTTCAAGACAACGCATCAGTACGCCGTCAAAACTTTGACGAAACAGGATACCATTAACCAGATGAAAGGGGGCAGAATTTAATCTCAACGCTCTTCTTTTAGTGGGATCCAGGTGACGGGGTGATGACCCATGTTCAAGACATAATCATATATCATCATACCAAGGACTGACAGAGTTTTGTGTGCAACAGATTAGATTTTGATCTTGTTGTCCTAGGTTTGACGTATCGCTTTCTTCTTGTTGTCCTGCTGCCGAATCAGCAACTAACTTGCATAACCCTTGGCCTCTCACTATCTGAGCTGGGGTGATTTCTAAGTCATTATCCTGCAAGGAGGTGACCTAGTTAGCTCTCTTTTCTCCTAGTTCCTTCTGCACTAATAGGTTCCTGATGGCTGGGTAGGGGACAATGACTTTCGTCCTTGACTTCAAAAGATAGGACCGGAAGTGCTTGATTGCTTTGAAAACAACATAGGCTTGCCGATATACCGCTGGGTAATTAATTTCAATGCCTTTGAAAGCAGAGCTCATAAAGGCAATGGGTACTTCATTGTTCTCGACATTCTTTTGGGTTAGGATGACGACATAGGAACGGTCAGAACCAAAAGTGTAGAGTGTAAAGTCTTGAGAAAAATGGGGCTCATGAGAGATGGAGTGTCTATTATGGCCTTCTTTATTTCATTAAAGGCTTGATTTTCTAGGAGTCCCCAGTGATATTGGGTGTCTTTCTTAATCAAATTATGTAAAGGCCTGACCATTTTGGAGAAACTGGGGACAAATCTTCTCACAAAGTTAATCTGGCCTAAGAAAGACTGCATAGATTTTTTGGCTGTAGGAGGGGGGAGTTTTGCGATAACTTGAGTCCTTTCGGGGTCAATAATCATCCCTTCACTTGACACAATGAATCCTAAGAGTTTACCCTATTCTACTGCAAAGATGGATTTTTTAGGATTCAAGGAGATGCCGTATTTACGACATCGTTGTAGAACGGCTCGTAAGTGAGCTAGATGATCGTTTTTGTTTTTAGAAAATACAGTAACATCATCTAAGTAAACCACAACGGACTGATTGATTAAGCCTCATAAAGAAATGTCCATTTCTCTCTGGAAAGTGGCACCGGCATTAATCAATCCAAAGGGCATTTTTCGGTAAGCATAAGTGCCCCACGGGGTACGGAAGGTAGTTTTAAGTTGGTCTGGAGGAGACATCAGGACTTGGTTGTATCCTGAGAAACCATCCATTAAGGATAACCTCTCAGAACCAGATACGTGTTGAAGGATCTGTTCCATGGGTGGGACAGGATAGTTGTCTTTATCAGACACTCTATTAAGGTTTCGGAAATCGACGCAGAGTCGGATTTCCCCACTTTTCTTCCGGACTGGGACAAGGTTAGAAACCCATTGAGTGTGCCTAACAAGAAAAATTATCTTATCATTTAGGAGCTTATTCAATTCTTTTTGAATGGTCAGTTCGAGCTTAGGGTGCATTTTCCTCAGTTTTTGTTGAAAGGGTAAGGTTTGGGGCTTCATAGGAATGACATGCTATATGATGTTAGGGTCGAAAGTTTTAAGGTCATCATACGTCCATGCAAAGACATCTTTAAATTCTTTGAATAATTTAATAAATGCATCTTTTTCTTGTTGAGAACACCCCAAACCTAGATTAATGCACTGAGGATTTTCATTAGTTCTTAAGTTTACTCTTTCGTATGATAATGAGGAACTATTGGTTTTACAATTGACCAAATTTTTAAATTTATCTTGGAGATCATAACAATTCTCTAATATAATTATAGATTTAGGGATCGAGTTTACCATATCCAATGAAGATTCAGGAGTTCTCGGATCTGGTATTACCGTGAAATCACACAAATTGTCGTCGTGTGTGTGTTCGTCTATCACCGCGCCTTGAAAAGTTTCTTCCATGTGCAGAAAGTTATTAATCTGCTGATCGTCATTAAAGACTCTCCAGTTTGTGATGTTGTCGGGGACGGATGGTTGAAACAACAGATCGACGAAGAATGTGTCTGGGGACAAGCCTTCTGCAGGAAGAAGTTTAGAAGCTACATTAGCTAATAAATCTGCTTCAGAATTATTCATTCTAGGAATAGAATTTATATTGGAATCAGAAAATTTATTCATTAAATTCCATACCTCGGATTGGTAGCTTTTGAGATGCGGAGATAGACAGTGGATAGAATCTCTCACTTGTCTAACCACTATTTCAGAGTCGCCAAAGACGATCAAATTTTGAATGTTCATATCCAAAGATTTTATGAGACCTTGCAGTAAAGCCTCATATTCTGCAGTATTGTTAGTACATTCAAATTCCAACCTACATGCAATCAATGTTTTGTTACCTGCCGGATCGATAATGACGCAGCTTGCTCTAGCTCCTTCTTTGGACTTTGACCCATTGAAATAAAGAGACCAAATTTGATTTCCATTGGGTACGTGAGACCATTGCGTAGAATCTTTTGGCCGCATATATGCTACAATCTTGGACTGTTGTTCAGGATTGGTGATAGGTGAAGCCTCGACCATGAAATTGCCGAAGAAGGTGTCCATCCCTTGTACTTCGGGTGAATCAGGAGAAGGTGTAAATGGTTCATTGGGATCGTTCAAATATGTGACTGTGAACTTAAGGTAGCGTTCACAATTTACCTTGATCTTGTTAGGCTTGCCATTCTCTGGAAGCCATAGATGAGACCAATCTGTCGCGAAATAACCGTGTAGTTGCTCCGACCAGTCCCTGCTTAAAAATAGACCATACACTTCTGGAATATCCACAACAATAATATCAATGACTTGATGAACCTTGGGGTTAGATGATAATCTTATAAGCACATTCTTTAGTTCGCCTATAACTTTAACGTTGGTCCGATCAAGTTGTATGATTTTTAAAGTGGAGGGTTCAACTTCAGCGTTAATCTTCTGGCATACATACCATGGCATCACATTGGATGATGCTCCTGAGTCTACCATCCAATTGTGCACGTTTCTATTAAATATTTCGAAAGTTAACAAAAATGGAGGCACATTTTTGCGAGTACTAAGAGTGGTAGTTTGTGGCTTTTTACTCGCAGTTTCTAAAGCTATTTTATCTATGTTATTTACATTATTTACATTACTTATAGGAAGGCTTCCTTTATCTTGAGAATCAGAATTGTTTTTAGTGGAAGTCTTATGAGGAACTTTGTTCTCCACAACCTTGTTACCACTAGAATTACCATTTTTCTCTGAGATATTCTGTAACATTTTTTGTAGCAGAAATGGAAATTTCAATAACTCATAAACATAAATGTTAGCTCTCAACTTTTTAAGATCTTCAACTACATCATAATCTAAGTTAGGGTTCACATTACTCTGTTTAGTCTCAGCTAGTTTAGATTGCTTTGGAGGCAAAGTTGTAGTGTTTTTCGGAAGAAGTTTTGTTGGCTGTCTTACTCCTGGTATTATAAGGATGAACCATCTCGAAGTTAGCTTGAAATATGTTATTTGAGAAGTGTCCAAAAATTTTCGGAGAAGACTCCTCTTCTTGAACTGTCTCTTGTTCAACTACCTCCTCAAGAATCTTAGGAGGCATCAAGTTATCTTGGGCCTCTAGAATTGTTTGAAGGGGACATTGCAGACTTTCTAGATTAAGGCCTTCGGTGGTTGGATTAGGTCCGTTGGTAGGAAAAGGCTTCCAGAACGGGGGTTTGTAAGGTCCTTTTCTCGAGGAAGCTTCTTCGGTCGACCTTTTCAAGTCTATAACTTGATTTGACATTTTTTGAACAACTTTAGTTAAGTTTTCTAAATCCGAGCTTTCAGATTGTGTTTTACTTTGAGTAGGTCTGGGGAGGATTTCGATCTTGTTTTTAGAAGAAGAACTAGTCTCTGTTTCGTTGCTAGTAGAGTCTTTAAGACTAAGTATGTCTTTTTCAATCTAGATGGCCTCCTCGAAGGCTTCTAACAACGTGGCTTTCTTAGATCGTTTAACCCAAATAGCTATACTTTGATGCAAAGATTTAGTGTAGTATGCTATTATAAGACTCTCAGTAGGCATGGAATCTGCAGGGATTCGGTTTTTAAGTGTTAAGAATCTTTTATTAAAGTCTTTAACTTTTTCTTTTGGGTTCATTCTTAAGCTAGAAAGATCCATGACTAGGACTTCCAGAGGCTTACCGTCTCCGAATTTTTCCAAAAAGCATGACTCAAATTTTTCCCAAGACACAATGGTATGGGGTTGCTAGGAAAAGTACCATGTAGATGCATTGCCCTCGAAAGTATAGGGGAACAACCTACAGACAACATCTTCATGCTCGACATTGCAGAGTATTATGGCTAACATAAACTTTTTAATGTGATCTTCAGCGATCTGTTTTAAATCAGGGTCAAACTTGGGAAGCCATTTCTCCGGGTGTTTAGGTAAAGGATGTTGAGCTCCAGGTACATCTACGGGATCCTGGTCAAGCCAAGGTCTAGCAGGGCTATTCTGGTTTTCCATTGGTGTAGTGGGTGTGGAAGGCTGAGAAGGGGAACTGCCTTTGTCAGAGGAATCTCCTCCAGAAGAGGAAGAAGATGATGGAGGTGGTGAAGGAGGTATTCCAGATCCTCCTACAGCAGGATTTAGGTTTGGTTCTGTAGGATTTACAGTGAGATTAATGCCTCCTAATTGTTCCCTGATATCAGAGAAATCCAAAGGTTGGTCCAACGGACGGTTTGGTTGCCTCAAATGGGCTAAGGCACTATGAGTTCTTATAAGAGATTGACAAACAATCTCTTGTATGTCACCACCTGTAGGATTAGGGGTTGTTGGCTCAACTGTGATCCGTGGATCTTCGGTTGATGTGGTTGTTGTTTGAGGGGGAATTTTATCATTCGAATGGCTTCTAGTCACTATAGGTGAGAAATTAGGTGGTGGAGGAGTCTTGCGACAGCCTCGTACCATTAATTAATTTCAGGCCCTCCTTCTAGCGCCATTTGTTGACGGGCGAAATTGACCGTCCGTCAACTGGGAGAGTGGAACCGGTCCGGGGTTGTCTAATAACCCAAGCCATTTGGAAAGAACCACCCTGACGAGTTTAGTGGCTCCATTAGCCGATCTAAGTCCTAAGAAAACAAAAGAAAACTACTCTAAACTAACTAATCTAACTAAAACTAATTATTAAAACAAACTAAAACAAATCTAACTACTATATATATACAATCTACTATCTAATACTATGCTAACTCTAGCTACAAATTAAATATCTAACTACTAACAAAAATAAATCTTATTCACAAATATACAATATTTACAATTTACAGATTTGAATGAAAACCTGCAAAACTCATTAATATTCTGTCCTAAGACAGTGAGATCTATTGTTTTTTGATTTTATAATTTTATGAAAATAAATAAAACAAAAACTAACTAAAATAAACAACTAAAATACTAATTCTAACTACTAATCTAAACTACAAATATATCTAACTAAACTACTTAAATTATACTAACACATAGACTATTAAATAAATAACAAACTAACCTGAAGAAACACTCCAGGTTTGTCCTGTATGATGATTGCCTTAGCTGATCGGAGGGAGGAAACCCACACCAAATTATCCAGGAGCTTCTCGTAAACAAAAAGCTGCAGTTCTCTTCAAATATAATTATAGGACAAACAAGACATAAAAATTACAACAATCTTATGATTTATAAATCTTCACAGTTAGATAAACCTGTATGCAAAGATCTATACGAAATGATTTGATTAATGAAGAAGAGAAATCTGTGATTCATTAACTGAAACAAAATGATTGTTGTACTTTTTAAATAATGAAAGAAATCAGACATGGATAACACCTTAATCAAATCATATCATCCTGCAATAGATTATGATAGCTAAAGTAGTCTATAATCAACTACAAACTGACATGCATAAACTTGAAACAAAAGATTGATATTATGAAAGCGAAAGCTGTAGCAAAACATCAACTCTTGTCTCAGTTTGTATTATAAATCCATAGCCTGGTTCTCCCAAAAGTGAGGATGATCCTTATTACAAAAAATAATAAGTATTTAAAGACCTCCCATAGGGTAAAACATCCTTGTGGGAGTTATCAAGCTATTTACAGAAAATCTGGGAGGATATCCCAAGTCTGACTAAACTAGGAACCTAAAATAAAACTGAATCACATAAACATCTCCTAGACTGTCATAGCATGTCCAATGCAATTCGAATGTACCTACAAGAGGTCAAAAAAGGGCAAGTTAGGAGGATATTTTGTTAATGAAAATGATAAAAATCTAATTCTATATTATAGCTACAGAATCTTGCGATTCTGTAGCTGGTCTAAATCCAACACAGAATCATATTAAAAATCAATTCAAATCTTAGAAAATACATTCAAACTATTAAAAGATATTTGATTGCTAAAAGCCTCATTCAAATCGACACTTGTATGCAAATTGAACAAACTAAATCAAATGATGACAGAGCTAGATACACTCTGTTTAATTCGTTACCAATTCAAGTATACAAAATCGTATCGAACCGTAATGAAATCGTTTCATATCAAATTGAAATCGATACAGTTAAACAAGTCATAGGCAATCGTTTATGTTGTCTCATCAATAGGAAACACGATCGAATCCATACGAAAACAACAAGATCATTTTTAAATTGATATAATTGTATTAATCATAAACCAACGATCCATGCCATTTAGGGAATCAAATCAAAACTGGTGTGTAAATTATCACAAATGAAATCATAACAGGATCAATCAGTTGATAACAGGATCTGTAAGAGTTTTCTAATCATCTGTTATTGCTAATTGGCGGCGGACGAAATCGATTGACTTTCAACGAAATTATTACTAGAACTCATTTCAAACCGAACTATTAACCGAATTTTCTCATACGAATTTGACAGAGATAACATAAGTCGATCTAGGTTAACAAACTCGTTTTGAAAATTAAAATCAATAGAGCAGCATGAAGTCTATTTTCGATACGAATCCAACTCATAATCCAATCAAAACAAGAGCGAATCGAACAGTTTGAGTTTGATATAGTCGTTGTGAATCAAAACAGTTCCAGGATTTGGGCTCAGAGATCTTTTACACAGGCCAAATGAGAATATCGTTTCCACACAGAACAGAGTCATTTTTTCCAAATCTGAGTCAAACAGAGTTGTATTCCTGATTTAGAATATTACATCTCATAACATATTGAAAGATCATAACAATCGAACTCACGAAATCGTTCCAAAATCACACCATAAAATCAAAGCCGATATAATCCAACCATAACGAAATCATATCAAATCAAAACATGGTCGTGCTCTAATTTTAGCATAAAAACCTTCTGTTTAGATCATATACAAACAAAATCCAATCGAAAGCAAAACCTTGATTTTGTTAACTCAAACCAACAGACAAACGAAGCAAATCCAATGAAATCCAATTAATTGCTAAACTGTGCATGATCAAATCGTATAACAAAATCATAACCATATTCGATTTTATGACCGTTTTGATAATCAAACCATGTCAAAGTCATTTCGAATGATAAACAAACTTTTCAAAACTCAGAAATCAATTCACTATATTAATCCAAGCAATTGATAAAAGGAAAATGATATCGAAATTCATAAATGGATGATGAGCAGACAACTTGATCATGACATTTTGGAATTCACGAAGGCTGTAGCCAATTCGACATTCCTAAATACGATGGAACCAGTGGTTTTCTGCTTCTTGTCATTTGCTTGAATCTTGTCCCTTTGGCTTGTGAACACTGCAACTTGGTTTTCCAATGATTTTATTTTCGATTGTAGTATGGGAACGTCGGTATAGTAGCATTCCAACCACACATTACATTGGTCACAAGACGACTGTCTGGGCTTTGAAACTGCAAGTGAGGGTTTGTTTAAATTGTCGAGGGTTTCGTTAGGTAGCTTGATCCCTGGGTAGCTAGGATTATTCTTTAGGCACGAAGGCAAGTTAGAAATGAAATCATAGGGTGGCTCGGAGCACAAACCTTGGGAGTAAGGGTACTCACTAGCTAGGAAGCGTTCGATGTCAGAGTCTGAGTCTTCATTGAGGACTATGGGCTTCTGCTCAGCACTAGGTTTAGGTTTATTCCTAGCCATTCTCGAGATAAGTAGAGCATTCTTTTTACCTTTTCTATCGACAGTAGGGTTTCCTTTTACCTTTTTGCTCACAGGCTTTTTAACAACCTCAACCTTCTCAGTTATAACGTCGAATAGATCGATATCAGGGTCGACTGAGGGTTTGGGAGAGGGAATTAGGACATGGAAAGGCATACCTCTGTCACAGGATGTCACCTTCCGCGAGAGGAACAATAACGGCCATGGCGCATCCTCAACTTTAGAGTTTTTAAACCATCGTTGGCCCGTGGCTGCTAACCCTGTGGCAGAGCTGATGAACTGTTCACTCAGCTCAAGCTGAATGTCGCCTATCTTGGCCCTACAGCCATCAAAATTCAGGGCGAAATGTTGTGCAACAAATAGATTAAAACCCTCAAACCTCTGTATAAACATGAGCCAACCATTATCTTGCAAATCTTTCCGGGCGTTATCGAACAATATCAAGGTTTGACTACCATTTGGCTCAATTCGCACCACCGGTGCCATGGAGCCGAGCACACGGTGCGCTATGTGAATGAGCCAGTGTTTGAATCAAAGCACAGGCCAAAGAAGAGTATTCACAGGCCTACCTGATGCTAGCATAGGTGAAGCAAGAATTAATGACATCGTGCAAAGGTGGTGGAGCTATTTTCTGTCCATGCACAATAGTCATTACCAATGGTACAACCGCCGACGCTTATAGCTGTTCAACCCACTATTGTATAGTTTAACAATTATGTCATTTGCCTGACCAATGAAATCAATGGTAAGTGTATTAATCATTCACGCAAGCAATGGTTATACCATAGTTTTAAAACCAAACATATAAATCGAAACCAATACCAAGTGTATGCCAAAGGTTTTGATAACATGAACTAGGTTTCATATTAAATGATATATATCAAGGGTTTAACCATAAAACCTATGTTCTTTTATGAAACCAATGTTCAATTAGATCAAATCAAAGAACATGTAAATCCAATCACCAATGTATCACAAATTTAATCACTTATGAAACGAAATTTCATAATCAATCAAAGACTGTCAAATGAGTACAGACCAAAAGGGTTTTGCCAACTGCATAATGATAAGTAAAATGTAAACGCAATGGGCATATTGACAAAAATGATAACGACAATTCAATAAAGATATTAATGCAACTTCGAAAGACCAAGTTTTCACGCTTACAGTCGTGAAAACAAAAGTGAAGGTAAGTGTGCAAATAGCGCAAAATAAAAGTGTCGTTTATTTGAGAATTGCGACGAAAAATTAAGGTTTGCAAAACATTAGTGTAGGAAACTCATAAGGACAATGGAAAATGTGAATTGGCTGCGAACACCTCTCAACCTGGAAATTGGGCACCTTAGCCTCCTATATTAAATAAGTTTTGACCTACCATGCCAATTTCTCACTTCAAAGGACAATAAAAAAAAATCATCAATAATTTGGATCACGATCTCTCTTACCCAGTGTATGATGTCTCCAAAATCCCCATTACTCATGTAGAATACATGTGCTTTCATATTGAGTGAAATTCATCTTCAACACTCATACTTAATGATTTGAGGAATCCCAAAGAATATCTATCACCTCCAAGGTTGTATGCTCTCTTCTCATCAATTGTTTTATGCCAAGCAAGTTTACTTCAAAAGTTGAATGTATTTTGATCTTCCAATACCTTAGCAAATGAAAAGTTGGACATTTAAGATGAATAATGATACCATTCTTTCTTGTTTCTTTATTGCATTCTTGCATTTTTATTTATTTTCACTACTCTATGTTCTAACCATGTTTTCTTATGTTTTATAAGCCTACACATTGTTAGATCCATGACATCCATTAAACTTCCCATTTTCAAAGCACTACATAGATCTTGGAAACTTGAGGAACAATGTTGACTTTGTATAGATCAATTTGTAGAGGTATGAGATGTCATAGAAATGGATTATGGTTTTGAATATACCTTGTTTCAATACGTAGGGAAACAAGAAGGATAATCTCCCATAACAATGCATTTTCAGCAAGAAAGGAAAAGTGCATTACTTTTTGTGATCTCTAGCTATTATTTGGTCAAGAAAATTGATGTGGCATTGCTTCGATTACTAAAAGATAGCAAAACCTTGAAGGAATCGAGATGAAATTAAATCAATGCATTTTTCATCCATTGATAATTCTAGAGTGAAAAGAAATAATATTAGATGCTTGCTCAAGCGTTTCAAACAGTCCTCCTTTCAGTCAAATGCTAGGAAGAATCCTTGATGAGTCCTCTTTCCCTGAATTATTGTGTATTTGAATTCTTAACTCAATTTCATTCCTATATTTGGTTTAGTGTTGCAAGATAATTTTATGAACACATTGGTTACCAGTGTAATATCTTCATGGCTAGGCTTGCAACATTTCTTTTAGTTAGTAATATTTTCATTTAATGGTATGAATGCATGTGCTAATTTATTAATTCAATGGGATAATAAGAGTGAGTTTCACCCATTACAAACACTTGAAATCCAAAGAAAGACTAAAAAAAGAAACATATAAAATAAGTAATATTCACTGGATCACTCTATATTGTGCAACGTTGGAGTTGTTAGAGTTGAAAAAAAAGTACATGACAATATGCTTTTATACAATGAAATGATCAATAAATTAGGGATGATTTTAAGGATGGAAATTTGTTTTAAAATGTAGAAACCTTGGCGAATCTTACTAGTCCTTCATATGTCAACTATAAATGTTTGGCGATATTTTTGTAAAAATATTCAAATTTCTAAGTATTTTATATAGTTTTATAAATTTTTGTCTATTTTTAAGGTAAAACAATTTTATCATATAGAATTTGGGAGAATCATTTTTAAAATAGCGAATCTCATTTTTGGAAAAACCATGGAAAATTAGCCCATGAGAGAAATTTAGCCCCTAAAATCATCATGTTGCATCCTCGTGATTGCATAAAATTAATGCCAAATTTTTTGAATATTCAAGTTGTTGTAGTTTAAAATTTCTCTATAGAATTCGTTCAAATTTTTCTCTTATCATTGTCATATGGTCTCTATTATACTCACAATAAAGAAATCCTCAGTTCAAAGTGGCCTTAACCATTACTGCCAACCTGATCCATTCATCAATCATTTAGCCTTGTTTCATAATCATGTCGTTGAAACATAATTCTATCTCATGCATACTACTCATGTCAAGTTATCATATTCATGGATATCATAAACCCTATGTTGCAAAGTATATTCTTATTTGGCCGTCAACCTAAACCATATAATTAACACCTACTGAGTCCTCCTTAGCTCATTCAAAACCTAATACCAAGGCATAATGAAATATCTTAAATAATTTGTATCTATCAACTTTATTTATTGGCTTAAGCTAATCTCAAATTATTCTTAATCTTAAATTATTTGTTTTTCTATTGAACAAATCTAGGAAATTTTCTATACACATGTACATTGTCATGTGTTGGTAACATGGATGAGTGTTCAATAAGGAAATTTATGTTGAATTTGGCCCTTGCCGACAACGTCACACCCACAACTCTACACCATTGGATGGCTCTTCCAAGGAAGTGATATCCACATCAGCCAACAATGTCTCATATCATACGACATCAAGCTGCCCTTCAAAGATGAGCTATTGTGTGATGTTTCTCCTCTCAAAGTTTGTAATGTTGTTTTGGGCCAACCATATTTATGGAAAAATCATGTTGTATATGAGTCTAGGCCTCGCAGTGTTATTATTACTTTGAACAAGAAATTGTACAGGAGACCCGAGCCAGTCCAACCTAGTGTTATTTCCTTGATCCCTGCCAAGCAATGAAGGAAGGTCATCTTGTAGATGAGGAAGTTTTTATTCTTCATGATTCTCTCTCAGAGTGAGTGAAAGATCGCAGCCACATCCAGGGCCTTCACGGCTAACCTATCCACATAGTAGAAGCAGGTAGATAAGGCCATGGAAGAATACTCATATATCTTCTCCTCACCTATTGGGGTACCTCTGCACTGTCAAATTAAGAATCACATCGATCTGACCCCTGGCACACTACTGCCCAATAGGCCAGTCTACCGCCACTCTCTATTAGAGAATGAGGTGATTAAGCGACAGATCAAAGACCTGCTCAATAAGGGGCACATCTATCCCACCTCATCGGCTTTTGGGAGCCCAATTGTGTTGGTATAGAAGAAATATGGAACCTAGGGAACTTGCATTGATTATCAAGCCTTGAATAAAATCATAGTCAGAAACCGGTACCCGATTCCCTAAATCGACGACCTCCTTGATCAGCTCACAGGGGCCAAATAATTCAATAAGATTGATATAAAGTATGGCTACCACCAAGTCTCGATAGAACAAATAGATGTATGGAAGACCACCTTCAAGTCAAAGGAAGGTATTTTTGAATGGTTGGTCATGCCCTTTGGTTTAACAAATGCTCCAACCACTTTCATGAGGATGATGGACAATATCCTATAACCATTCACAAATACTTTTGTAGTGGTGTACCTAGATGACATCCTCATATACATCAAGACTTAGGAAAAACACTTGCAGCATATTCAATAGGTTTTTCACACCCTACGACAGCATAAGATATACGCCAACTTGGAGAAGTTCTCCTTTGGCATGGACAAGGTCCATTACTTGGGCTACATTTTTTATCAGCATGGCATACATGAGGATCTAGCAAATATCCAGGTCATCCATGACTCACCAGCCCCAACCACACTCATCGAGCTTTGGAGCTTCTTGGGCCTTGCCAATTTCTACCATAGGTTCGTGTTGGGATTCTCCCATATTTCTTGGTCCCTCAACAAAGTAACCAGGGGTGGTGGTAAGGAAAAATTTGCGTGGGGCCAGTCCCAACAACAAGTGTTCGATAATTTGAAAAAACTCTTGTGCTTAACCCCAGTACTTTCATTACTGGAATTGCAACAACCCTTTGAGATCGAGAACAATTCTTCAGACTATGTTGTGGGCATCATTCTCACTCAACATGTCCACCCCATGGCCTATCATAGTGATACATTATCATATGTTGTCCGTAAGTACCCTACTTACGAATAATAAATGTACTCCATTGTGCAAGCCTATCGCCAATGGAGACATTACATTCTTGGGAAGGATATAGTCATCCACACTTATCATAAGCCACTACAGTTCATGCAGACATAGGGTAAATTACATAACGAATGCCTTTAGAAGTGGTCCACATACTTGCACCAATTCCACCTCAACATCAAGTATAAAACAGGAAGTACCAACTGAGTGGTGGATTGCCTCAGTTGACCATCAGTTGTGACACTCACCACAGTGCTAGACTCTTATGTCCATGAGACCTATGGATGGCCCCAACTCTATGAGACATACCTGGAATTTTCTACCACCTACCAAATGTTGGGCACAAACTCAGTTGTCGCTAATTTCCATATTCAGGATGGGTTGTTGAGTCGTTTTGGCCATATCTGTGTTCCATCAAGCGAGAGAGAGAATCTAATTTGGGAATCACACTACAGTTGTTTGGCAAGATACTTGGACGTTGAAAAGGCAGTCGAAATGCTGCAGAAACATTTCTACTAGACAAAACTTCGACAAGATGTCATCAAGTATATCAAGTTCTGCACTACCTACGCTATTTCCAAACTGACCACTAAGAAACAGGTCCTGTACACCCCTCTACCTACTCTTGATAGACCATAGGAATCCATCTCAATGGACTAGATGTCAGGTTTCCCATCCACCAAGAGGGGAAATGACTATGTTTTTTTGGTTGTTGATCATTTTTCTAAGATGGCGATTCTGGTCGCCTGCAAGAAGAACATCATAGTACAGGCCACTCCCAAGCTCTTCTTTGAACTATTCTGGGTAAATTTTTGAATACCACAAACCATTGTCTTGTATCGGGATAGTCGGTTTCTCAAAACATTCTGGTCGAGCCTCTGGTCACTCCTAGACACCAAGCTCACCAAATCCACAACCTTCCACCCCTATACAGATGGTCAAACCGTCGTCGTAAATCGAAGGATCGTGCATATCCTACGCATGTAAAATTTAAATCACCCCCACACATGGCATGAGATTTTTCCTAATGTTCAACATAGCTACAACCGATCCCTGAGCCCTACATAGCTCAACCAGACACAACCCCTTTCAGGTGGGGTTGGGAATCCAACCATTGGGTCCTATAGATGTTGCACTACCCTTGCGGCCACCTCGGTTGAATCATCCCCTCCTCCAACTAAATCTGACAAAGCCACCTGGTTCATTCAGCGGATCCAGCACATCCACCAACAGGTTCAAGATGTTCTACAGAATTCCAATGCCAAGTACAATCAGTGCCATGATCAACACCAAGTGCCACATAAGTTTCAGGTGGGCAGAAAAGTTTGGTTGCACTTGTAGAAAGAACACCTTAAAGGGCCCCATAGGAAGCTTCATCCACTCCATTATGGGTCGTACACCATCACCAAGGTTGTGTGATGCAGGAGCATCGCCAATGTCAAGCGAGTGTGGGGCAAGTGCCAACACATTTTAGACACATGATAAATTATTTAAAAACTTTTGAAGATAAATGCGCCAAATGTAAATGTGATATTTAAGGAGAGGCGTACTTATATATTGTAAAGGACCTTGAGCGATTCCCTCTCATCCATAGTAGGTAGAAGGCATTTATGTTAGAAGGTAGCTTTGAATTCTAAAAGTTTATAGTTTTAAGAGTGGAGGGAAAACGGATATAGACACCCTCATTGTGTAATTGTAACATAGAAGGATGATTCCAATTGAGAGCATAGTAGTGAAGAACATTACCAGAGCTGGAACAGAGAAACTGTAATTGAGAAACACCCATGTACAGAGATTAAGTTAATAGAAGAAGTCTTAATTCATATTCATGGCCTTATAGTTGTTTCTTGTATGTGTATGTTGAATGGTATGTTCATAATTTTACTCTTTTTGTTATACATTTTCTTTTCTATGCTGTGTATAGATGATTTCTTGTTAAATTCTTGAAGTCTGAGAGAGAAAGAGTTAGGAAATGAGTTTCAATTGTTTCTCTATCTGAGCGAGGGTTCCTGCAAGGAGTGCAGTTGAATTGTCCGCAAGGAGTGTGTTGACAAAAGGGTTCAGAGGTCTTATCTCTAAAGGCTCAGATAAGTTAACTTTTGTTCTCATTTTCCTCAAAGGTGCAGTTAGGCACAGGAGTCATGCAATGTGTGCACAGACCAAGCTTGAATCCAGGGTTGTAAACCTGAGAAGCTATTGAAGGATTGTCACTGCAAGGAGTGCACAGAGTCAAAGGTGTTCAACACTGGAATGTTTGAAGGTTTGCTGCACAGAGTGCGTGCAGGAGGTTCTTGAGAGGCTGGAAGTCATGGAAGACCTCTGAAGGATTCGAACTTGTTAAGTCGTCGAAGGGAAGCGATGAACAGACAAATTTCTTTGTAGAGGATTAGCGAAATCCCGTTAGCCGTCCGATATGATAGAGAAGCAAGGAGGTTATGGTTGTTACCAGAGTTTCAAGCTCAGGAGATTGTGAGCCGTTGGATCCTCACCTAGTTACCCATCAACCGTAGGATCTGGCAGGAGTTGCACGAGGGTTAAACTCTCGCAGGCAGGGTGTAGGTCCCGAAAGGCATCGGGATATCGGAGTTCAAAATATCGGGAGTCTAGAGGACAGGAGATTGGGTCACTTCATAGTGGAAACCCCGATCTTGATCTCGACTGTCCATCTGTTGGAAAACATGGCGAAGATCAAGCACCCATCGGTATTTCGGCTACCGTGGTTTTAAGTTGATAGAGAAACTACAACATCAGGGAATCCCAGGTCGTGAAATCCCGAGACTGAATTAGGATCATCTGTTAGTAGAGATAGGTGGCGATAATCAAGAGCCCGTTGGCATTTCGCATGTTGGATTTTTAGGGTTCAGGAGGATAGGAGAACATCGGCATTTGACTTTGCGAAATTGTGAATGATTGAGGACCGTCCATCGGTTGGGACACATAGTAGAGATCTGAAGCCATCGGCATTTCGGGATTCAACGTTTCACGAATCCTAAAGACAGGAAGCACACACATTTCGGAACCGCGAAGTCCGAAACCCCGATAAGGTGGAAATTTCTATTGTGGGGCCGACTGACATCCTTACAACATATAGGAGGTCGGGATTCAGAACTTTGGTAGTTCCGAGAAAACGAACCCATAAGAATTTTAGTTCCCAAAACCGTGAAGTGACGAGAACCATCCATCTCAGAGGGGATGCGTGGCAACAATCTAGGTCTTCGAAGGAAAATCCTGAAAGAGAAACCATTTCGGGAAATTGGGATTCAGAGGATCGGGAATCCTGAGGACAAGGGGTCCATGCGTTTCGGCATTCGAAAGCCCGAAATTGTGAAAGACTTAGGATCGTGACCATATGGAATAGTGGTCACATGAACCAAAAAGTAGCCACGGAGACTAACCGTTGTTGAAGCCATTCCGGCATTTCGGGATATCGGAGATTGAGGGATTGAGAAGACTGAGGTTCTCGACAACAGGGATCATGAAACCCCGAAACCCAAAATTCCTATCAGGAAGAGACCAGGTATGCGCAGAAGTTGTGACAGAGGGAAAAGAAGGACCTGTGAATAAGGTTTTTTGAGCAGAGATTCTAGTGAAGAATCGAAAGAGCCACTTTGGCTCAAAGGTGAAGTTAGAACAATCCGTTAAGACTGGGAGGTCAGCACAAGGGCTTTGTCGAGGCAGAGGTGACGTCTGCGTCAGGTTTGGTATCAGATCATAGAAAGGGTTCTTTCCTTTCTGTGGAAATGAAAAGGAAAATTCACCATGCCGCCAAGAAGAAGGGACATGGAAACACCCGATCCGCTAGAGGAAAGGGAAATACCAAG
Source organism: Picea engelmannii (assembly GCA_009831015.1). Classification (NCBI taxonomy): domain Eukaryota; kingdom Viridiplantae; phylum Streptophyta; class Pinopsida; order Pinales; family Pinaceae; genus Picea; species Picea engelmannii. The sequence continues at coordinate 305,348 of ML794747.1, read as the reverse complement.
AAGAAGAGGTAGGGAGGTGCCTAACCCAGGCATGGCAAGAGAAATGCGTGATTTATGCGCTAGACCTGAGGACATGGAGACAGCACAGAGACGCACAGTCGGTATTGGGGATCTTAGTGATTCCGAAAGTGAAAATTAAGTTGAACATGAAGAAGAATAAGTTTCAGTGGAAGATGTCGCAAATGAATGCTTGATTAGAGCTGTCGCAAGGATGGGTGCCAGGGAAAAAATGGACATCCTAGTTTATGAAGGAAACCTGGATGTTGAAGAGCTTCTAGACTGGATTATAACTCTGGACACTTATTTCGACTATGAAGATGTCGAGGAAGACAAGAAGGTCATACATGCTGTCACAAGGATGAAAGGACATGCAACATTGTGGTGGGATGAACTACAAGCTGACAGATGCTGCAAAGGCAAGAAAAAAATCAAGAGTTGGGATAGGATGATTGCAAAGATGAAGGAAAAATTCATTCCCAGAGATTACCAGATTACTTTGTTTCGAAGAATGCAAAATTTGAGACAAAAGCTGATGACGGTGAAGGAATATACTGAAGAATTCTACAGGCTAAACATCAGGGCAAGTCATCGGGAAAGTGATGATGAAAAGGTTGCCAGGTACATGAATGGCCTGAGATATGACATTCAAGATGAGATGAGCATGGTAACCATCCGAATGGTGGAATATGCTTATCAGATGGCTCTAAAGGCTGAAGAGAAGTTGAGCCGAAAGAAGGGTCAAAGAGGCCGAGGCAGAAGTCAAGCCAGGGGAAAATCAGTTGTCCAAGATAAAAATCAGAAACCCAAGGAGGACTGGAAGAAACCTCAAGCTCGAACTGAAAGAGGTGGAACCTCACAGTGAGGGAAATATGTTGAAGAGAGAGGGAAGCATACTGAACAAAGAGGAGATTATGCTGATAATAATATTTTTCCTCATACTAGAGGTAGAGGAAGAGGAAGAGGTGGAGTAATAAAATGCTTCACGTGCGAAAAAAATGGACACAAATCTTATGAATGTCCAGACAATAAGAAAGAGAGTGGAGAGACTCACATTGCCTAAGCACAAAGGCGGAATGTTGAGGCAGAGGATGCTGACGGTGGAAGATCGTTGATGATGCAAAAAATTCTCTTAACACCAGAGAAGGAGGTGGAGAGTTCAGTACAAAGGAACACACTTTTTCAGACTGCTTGAAAAACCAAGGACAGGGTATGCAAGGTCATTGTGGATAGTGGTAGCACGGATAATCTCGTTTCAACGGAGATGGTAGAAAAGCTGGAGCTGGAGACGAGTGAACATCCAAGTCCATATAGAGTTTCATGGCTACAAAAAGGACATCAAGTAAATGTCACTAAACAATGTTTAGTTGAATTTAAGATAGGAGGATATATTGATAAGATACTCTGTGATGTTATTCCCATGGATGTTTGTCATCTATTGTTGGGAAGACCGTGGCAATATGACAGGAATGTGATTCATGATGGGAGGATGAATACATACACCCTAGAAAAGAATGGGAGAACTCACATGTTGCTTCCAATCAAAGATAAGGAAGTGAAACCTGAAGTAAGTAACATTGTACTTCTCATGAGTGGGAAGGAACTCCTTAACAAGGTCAAGAAGAAGGAGGAACCACAATTCAATGTGTTCAGGAAGCCAATGATTGTTTTAACCAGCACAAGGATAGATGATTTACCAGAAGAGGTTCAGGAACTGCTGGAAGAGTTCGCTGACATAGTAGTGGATGAACTACCTCGTTCGTTGCCACCAATCAGAAGTGCGAGTCATCATATTGATCTCATACTTGGAGCCAGTTTACCAAACAAAGCATCGTACATATTAACGCCATAGGAGAATGAAGAGGTCAAAAGACAAGTTCAGGATTTGTTGGATAAAGGGTTGGTTAGAGAAATCTTGAGTCCATGTGTTGTTCCGATAGTACTCAGTCCAAAGAAAGACAGAGGCTGGAGGATGTGTATTGATTCAAGGGAAATTAACAAGATAACCATTAGGTATAGATTTCCATTACCAAGGATGGATGATCTGATGGATTGCTTAAGTGGAGCAATTTTTATTTCGAAGATTGACTTGAAAAGTGGATATCACCAGATTCGTATGAGGGAAGGTGATGAATGGAAAACAACCTTCAAGACTAACGAAGGGTTGTATGAATGGCTTGTTATGCCATTTGGTTTAACAAATGCACCAAGTACCTTCATGAGGTTGATGAATGAAGTCCTGAAGGAGTTCATCGAAGAATTTGTCATTGTGTATCTGGATGATATACTGATCTTCAGTAAAATAGAGGCAGAGCATCTGAAACACTTAGCTACAGTGATGAAGAGATTATAGTAAGAGAAGCTGCTGATAAACATGAATAAATCCTCATTCATGAAGACATAACTCATCTATTTGGGCTTTGTTATTTCTGTAGATAAATTGAGGATGGATCTAGATAAGGTGGAAATGATCAAGAATTGGCCATCACCGAAGAGCATATTTGAGGTGAGAATTTTTCACGGATTGGCTAGTTTCTACCGGAAGTTCATCAGGAATTTCAGTGGAATTAGTGCACCGATGATAAAAACAGTGAAGAAAAGACACAAATCTTTTCACTAGACAGAAGAGGCTGAGAAGAGTTTTAATCTGTTGAAGAGGAAAATCACGAAACAACCAATTCTGGTGTTGCCTGATTTTCAAAAGACATTTCAAGTGAAATGCGATGCAAGAGGATTTACAATAGGGGCAGTCTTGAGTCAAGAAGACAGGACAATAGCATACTTCAGTGAGAAGCTGAATGAAGCGAAGGTGAAGTACTCCACATATGACAAGGAGTTCTATGCTATCATTCAAGCATTGAAGAAGTGGAGACACTAGTTGATTCCGAAGGAGTTTGTCCTATACAGTGACAATCATGCATTGCAGTTTGTGACTCACAGGAAACGTTGAATCAAAGACATGTAAAATGGGTTGAATACATGCAGAACTTTACTTTTGTAATTAAGCATATTTCTGGAACTGCTAACAAGGTTGTTGATGCTTTGAGCAGGAAATGTTTGTTGTTGCAGGAGTTCGGAGTTAAAACACTGGGTTTTGATGAACTCAGGGACATGTACAAAGATGATCTAGATTTTAAGAAGGCATATGAAGCAGCTGAGAATCCAATTCTCAAAGATAGAAGCCAATGGACATAATACATAATCCAGGAAGGATTGTTGTTTAAAGGTAATCAACTTTGTATTCCAAAATGCTCCATGAGGGAGAATTTGTTGAAGGAGAAACACAGTGGAGGATTGGTCGGGAATTTTGGTCATGACAAAACATTCGAAAAACTGAATGAGTTATATTCTTGGCTGGGAATGCAAGAAGATGTCAAGAGATTCATGGACCGATGCAAAATTTTCCAGCATTCGAAAGGAAAGAAACATAATGCAATATTTTATCAACCATTGCCAATACCTGAGAGCCCGTGGGATGCAATCAGCATGGATTTCATATTGGGGTTGCCAAGAACACAAAGAGGGTTTGAATCATTCTTTGTGGTGGTGGATATATTTTCCAAAATGGCACACTCTATTCCATGTCAAAAAACTAGTGACACAACTCACATTGCGAATTTGTTTTTCAAAGAAGTCATTCGACTTCACGGCTTACCAAGGAGCATAGTTTCGGATCAAGACACTAAATTTGTAGGACACTTTTGGAGGACCTTATGGAAGAAGCTGGGGACTAAATTTTCATTCATTTCGTCTTATCATCCTCAGAGTGATGAACAGACAAAAGTGGTAAATAAGAGTTTAGGAGACTTGCTGAGGAGCTTGGTTTAAGAACACCACAGCCAATGGGACAACATATTACCATAGGCAGAGTTTGCTTATAATGACTTAGTTAACAGAAGCACAGAACAAAGTCCATTTCAAATTGTTTATGGCATGCAACCGAGAGTAATTTCTGAGTTGAGGGATTCAGAACAGATTGCGACTAGGAGCGCTAGTGCAGAAGACTTCGCAGAGGCGATGAAAGAACTTCACAACCAGGTGAAGGAGCGTTTACAGAACTCGAGCCAGGAGTATAAACAAAGAGTAGATCAACACAGGAAACAACTTCAGTTTGAGGTTGGTGATTTGATTCTAGCACATCTGAGAAAGGAAAGGTTCTCGAAGGGGACATATAACAAACTGAAGATGAAGAAGATCGGACCATGTAAGGTCTTGAAGAAGTTTGGAGAAAATGCTTATGAGATTGAATTACCCAATGGGATCGGAATTTCTTCGATATTCATTGTCTCAGATTTGTACCCATACAAAATTGGGGAAGCAAGAAAAAGTGATGAAAAACCAGAGATCTAGTGGAAAAAGAAGATGCCTGTTGCAGAGAAGCCACAGATGGAAAGCATACTAGATAAAAGAGTTAGCAAGAAGACCAGAAGAAAACAATACTTTGAATACTTGTTCAAGTGGAAAAGACATCCAGCTGAAGATGCCAGCTGGGAGAATGAAGCAGAGATTCAGAAGCATGGATAGACCGTGCAAGAGCTCATGGATAGGAGCCCATGAAAATTTTCAAGGGAGGGAGTATGATGCAGGAGCATCACTAATGTCAAGCGAGCTTGGGGCAAGCGCCAACACATTTTAGACACATGATAAATTATTTAAAAACTTTTGAAGATAAATGCGCCAAACGTAAATGTGATAGTTAAGGAGAGGCATACTTATATATTGTAAAGGACCTTGAGCGATTCGCTCTCGTCCATAGTAGGTAGAAGGCATTTATGTTAGTAGGTAGCTTTGAATTCTAAAAGTTGACAATTTTAGGAGTGGAAGGAAAACGGATATAGACACTCTCATTGTGTAATTGTAACATAGAAGGAGGATGCCAATTGAGAGCATAGTAGTGAAGAACATTACCAAGAAGGAGAAGAGAGAATACAGAGCTGGAACAGAGAAACTGTAATTGAGAAACACACATGTACAGAGATTAAGTTAATAGAAGAAGTCTTAATTCAGATTCATGGCGTTATAGTTGTTTCTTGTATGTGTATGCTGAATGGTATGTTCATAATTTTACTCTTTTTGTTATACATTTGCTTTTCTATGTTGTGTATGGATGATTTCTTGTTAAATGCTTGAAGTCTGAGAGAGAAAGAGTTAGGAAATGAGTTTCAATTGTTTCTCTATCTGAGCGAGGGTTCCTGCAAGGAGTACAGTTGAATTGTCTGCAAGAAGTGCATTGACAGAAGGGTTCAGAGGTCTTATCTCTGAAGGATCATATAAGTTAAATTTTGTTCTCATTTTCCTCAAAGGTGCAGTTAGGCACAGGAGTCATGCAATGTGTGCACAGACCAAGCTTGAATCCAGGGTTTGAAACCTGAGAAGCTATTGAAGGATTGTCGCTACAAGGAGTGCGCGGAGTCGAAGGTGTTCAACACTGGAATGTTTGAAGGTTTGTTGCAAAGAGTGCGTGCAGGAGGTTCTTGAGAGGCTGGAAGTCGTGGAAGACCTCCAAAGGATTCGAACTTGTTAAGTCATCGAAGGGAAGAGATGAAAGGAAAAAATTATTTGTAGAGGATTAGCAAAATCTCGCTAGCCGTCCGATCTGATAGAGAAGCAAGGAGGTTACGGTTGTTACCAGAGTTTCAAGATCAGAAGATTGTGAGCCATTAGATCCTCACCTAGTTACCCATCAGCCATAGGATCTGGCAGGAGTTGCACGG
>ML794747.1:285524-299587 GCA_009831015.1 Picea engelmannii | reverse complement strand
CGCTAGCCGTCCGATCTGATAGAGAAGCAAGGAGGTTACGGTTGTTACCAGAGTTTCAAGATCAGAAGATTGTGAGCCATTAGATCCTCACCTAGTTACCCATCAGCCATAGGATCTGGCAGGAGTTGCACGGGGGTTAAACTCTCGCAGGCAAAGTGTAGGTCCCGAAAGGCATTGGGATATCAGAGTTCAGAATATCAGGAGTCTAGAGGACAGGAGATCGGGTCACTTCATAGTGGAAACCCCGATCTTGATCTAAACCATCCATCTGTTGGAACACGAGACGGAGATCAAGCACCCGTCTGCATTTCGGCTACCAGGGTTTTAAGTTGATAGAGAAACTACAACATTGGGGAATCGCAAGTCACGAAATCTCAAGACTGAATCAGGACCGTCCATTAGTAGAGACAAGTGGCGATAATCAAGAGCCCGTCAGCATTTTGCATGTCGGATTTTTGGGGTTCAGGAGGACAGGAGAACATCGACATTTGACTTCACGAAATCACGAATGATCGAGGACCATCCATCGATTGGGACACATGGTAGAGATCGGAAGCCATCGGCATTTCGGGATTCATCATTTCATGAATCCTGAAGACAGGAAGCACACACATTTCAGAACCACGAAGTCCGAAACCCCAATAAGGTGGAAAGTTCTATTGTGGGGCCGACTGACATCCTTAAAACATATAGGAGGTCGAGAATCAGAACTTTGGGAGTTATGAGGGAAAGAACCCATAAGCATTTTAGTTCCTAAAACCGCGAAGCGACGAGGACCGTCCATCTCAGAGGGGACGCGTGGAAACAATCTAGGTCTTCGAAGGAAAATCCCGAAAGAGAAACCATTTTGGGAAATCGATATTCGGAGGATCGAGAATCTTGAGGACAAGGGGTCCATGCATTTTGGCATTCGAAATACTGAAATTGCAAAAGACTTAGGATCACGACCATATGGAATAGTCGTCACATGAACCAAAAAGTAGCCACAGAGACTAACCACTGTTGAAGTCGTTCCGGCATTTCGGGATATCGGAGATCAGGGGATCGAGAAGACTGAGGTTCTCGACAACAGGGATCGTGAAACCCTGAAACCCAAAATTCCTATCAGGAAGAGACCAGGTACATGCAGAAGTTGTGATAGAGGGAAAAGAAGGACCTGTGAATAGGGTTTTTTGAGCAGAGATTCTAGTGAGGAATCGAAAGAGCCACTTCGGCTCGAAGGTGAAGTTAGAACGATTCGTTAAGACCGGGAGGTCAGCGCAGAGGCTTTGCCAAGGCAGAGGTGACGTCTGCGTCATTGTGGGTGACAATTCTTTTGAACTCAACATTCCTCCTTTCCTTGGCCTATACCCTGTGTTCAACGTGGATCTCCTTTGGCCTTATCTCCCACCATTATTAGACACCACAGAGATAACAAAAAAGTTGACACCAAAATAGCTCAACCCTGACTACATACAACAAGAATCTAGTGATCAGATTGTGGACACACGGGTCAAGGGAACTCGTCGGCAAAGGATCCATCTTTATCAAGTTGTCAAAGTAGGACAACTGCTGCACCAAGGCAAGTGGCTTACCTAAGGCCAAATTCAAAAAAAATTCCTCATCTGATGGGGAAAGTCAACAAAATGGATACCATTTCTTCCTAAGGGGGGAGGATTGATTCAGATGGATGTTTGTGGCCTCCCACCTATTCCAACTAGCTAATTTTGGCAGTTTTCTAGTTTAGTAGTTTTTTCCTAGTTTTCGGGTCCCTGACTTTCGAGACTGTTTTGAGGCCCTAAACATCATTTTTAGGGATTTCCATAGTTAAAATGTAGATGTAGTCATATTTTTATGGAAACATGTGTATTCCTCATTTATATCTTTCCAACGGGCTATCGTGTGCCTAAAACAGAATTCATATGCAAAAGTTATGACCTTGGGAAGTTGATGTACTAACTTACCCCAACGGGACCCACATGACTTTTGGTGCTTCATCTCCTAGGGTTGGGTTTTTGGATGTCTAGGGATTTTGGCATTCCTGTTTATTGTAAAAATTCCTTCAAAGCCTCATTGTAATCATCTTCTTGCGAATGAGCGCAGCCATCACATCTCTTCTCAAATATAAGCCACCACCATTCTAGCATGCTTGTTTTCTGTTGCATTTTACAGTTTCAGCTTATTTCCTTATTGAATAGAAACTGGTTTTAATGTATCTCAGTTATTCTATGTTAAGCATATTTTAATAATATGTATTCATTTTGTTCTATTCATAAAATTTGGATCAACATTAGCGCAACATACACATCAAGCTACACAAGCACTTCATTAGAAAGTTCATTCATGATAGAGTTATTGAAGTGCTCTTCTTCCATACAAAATATCAATTTGTAGACATTTTCACAAAGTCTCTTATAGAAGAAAATGTTTCCAAATTTGATTTATGTTAGGAGTTCAAGCAGTTTCCATTAAGGGGATATAGGCTCTAATGCCTCCTTCCTTCTTCTATTGTGTCACCTTTGTAAATCATTCAATCATATCCCAAGTTATTCTTAAGGGAGGATGTTAGGATATTTATACACTAAATATTTAGTTAAGATCAACTTGGTATAATGTGTCATTAGGTTAAAGCATGTTTCTGAGTGTGTTTCCTTAGTTTGTATCAATATGCATTGGTAATATGACGGTCACGATATGTTCCCGACATAGAGTGATATTGCATCTCATATTATCCTTGATCTTAATTACTACATTGATCCATGTCTTGTCACCTAATCGGTCCATGATTTATATTTAAAGAGCATGTTGGGTCATTTCTTGATGATCAATTTTGAGAAACTCTATGTAACATATTTTACCATTAGGGTTTTACCATGTAAAAACATCGGTGTTTTGATCATTGATCTAGTTGTGTGAGTGGTTACTTAAGGTGTTCATCCAATGTTGGAATACCTACGTTGTCAAATAAAAACACCAATGTCCAATGAGTTATGTCCTATAAGAATCAAACCTTAAATTTATATTTATAGAGATAGTACTAGAAATTCATGTATGTTTTTATACATGTATTATATTAAAGTTACACATATTAAAAATAGTAACATAAATCATTCTTCGGGTCATGGTATAATAGTAACTAGAGTATTTTTTTGCGGAAATGACCTACATAGGTTCAAAAATTGTGGGGCTTGTTCTCTTTATTAATAAGGTTGGGAAAGGGATCAATATTGAAACAATGTGGTAAAGTGATTATTCTAGATGAAATACTTAACATGTCAGCATGAAGGCTAAGAAAATGAGTTCTCCATATTAACCATGAATCTTATTAAGTATAGATACATAAACTTATGATTATTTAAAATCTTTGGAATCAAGATAAATTTACATTTTTATTTTTAAGAAAGCCAATTTTTTTTAGGTTAAACATTAAAAATCTTAGTATGTCATTTTAATTTACCCTTGTAGATAACCAATCCCTTTCACTTAGACTTTAGAGTGTATCTTGTTAATTTCATGTAAAAGGGATGATTTATAAAATAGGAATAACTTTTGTTCCTTATTAAGAATGCTTTATAACTAGAGGTGGAAACAACTCCAACAAATGCATTCTTGCAATAAAATCTACATTGGAAGATGTGGAAACTTTGCATCTAGGGAAATCAATTTTTGTGTGTGAAGCTTTACAAGTAACTATTTTTTATTAGGCATGGGGAAATGGGGAAATCTACCTAACCAAAAGTTTGGAATATGACTTTGAAACAGTGTCATAATGAAGTTGTTTTCTTTGATCATAATGAATCCACATAGGTCCGGGTACCACCCTCTCAATTAAGCAATGACCAAAAATACTATGGTGAGCAAGTTGAACCAAGCCCTATTATGTATATTATTTAAACAAATAACACCCCAAGGAGATGAAGCTCCTACATGACTCATGTTATCCCTTGATATGTTCCAGGTTATGATTTGAACGATGTTGATGCATCTCGGGAGCTAAGACTCAAGATGATCCTTAAATCCATGCTTGTAACAACAAAAATTATGCAAAAATGTGAGTAATTTTCTCTCTCTCTCTCTCTCTCTCTTATATAACTCCCAACCCTCAAACAATCCTAGACCAGATATTAAAACATTCAACCAAAAGAGGCGTTTGTCCATTACTGCTTCAGACAATTTGAGTTTAAATATGGTGAGTGGTGGATTTAGAAGAAATAAATGATAAACATGCGAGGAAGCTTTAAGATGAATCTCACAGTCTATGGAAAGAACAATGTGTTGAGAAGTTAATAATTCAGTAGTTCTAATATTTATATCAAATCATTAAATCATGCATCAAACAATAAACATTTTCAGATATTTAAATCCATGGAGGTGTAAGTTTTAAACCTGTGAAGTAAAGAAATGCATACATATTCTAAGAAAAACATAAATTAATTAATAGATCATACACATAGTACACAAAGATATATGTTGGAAACCCTTAATGAGGAGAAAACTAACTTTCCTTGGTGTTGCACCTCTCAACTCTTCATTGTATTAATTTCACCATTCACTATACAATATATATATATATAATTTTAGGTATTCCACAACTACCAAAACCCTAATCCCTTAATCCCCTCCCCCTCCCCACACATGCAAAGAATATAACACCTACCCAACATTCTCCCACTTGTTGTTTTATTTGCATAGAGGGGGTCACATGATTAGATATTCAACAATCTAGGGAAGTAATGCCCATTGTTTCTCTATACTAGGAGAAAGTGTCGGTGCTCACATACTTTTTCAATGAATTTGAAACATTCTTCAAAGTGTCAACTTTCTCTAGCAACATCTTATTTCCTTCAACCATGTCTCTCACAAAGTGATATTGAACGTCAATATTCTTTTTCTTTGAATGATAAGTGGGATTATTTTCGAGGAATATTGCACCCTGACTGTCACAATCTAACCTTACTATTTTTTCTACCAACCCAATACATAAACACAATCTATGTAACCATAGTGCTTTCTTTCTTGCATGAGTGGCTTCCATGTATTCAATTTTTGTAGTTGGGAGTGCCAATACATCCCGTGTTTTGCTCATCCAACTGATTTCTCCTCCAAATAAGTTAAATACATACCCACTTATAGATATTTTGTAATCCATATCTCCATCCTATTCTGTTTCAAAAAACACATGTATGTCCAACAATATGTCCAATCCTGGTCTTCCTTGGTACCACAATCCATAACTAGAAGTTCCATGCAACTACTTGAAAACCCTTTTTAGTGTTTTCCAATGCTCATTTCCTGGTTTTGACATATACCTGCTAAAAATTCCCACTACATGTGTAATGTCTAGTTTATTACAGACCATTTCATAAATCAAACTGTCAATTTCACTAGCATATGGAACATGGGACATGTCCTCTTCCCCTTCATGTGTCTTGGGACTTTGATCTGCTGATAAGTTTACACCTACATGAATAAGAACCTTGACCAATTTACTTTCCTACATATTAAACCTCTATAATATCGTCTCAACATATTTTCTATGATTCAACTAGAGTTTCCTATTAGAATGATCTCTTTTAATCTTCTTTTCCATAATGAAGTTAGCATCCCCAAGATCCTTCATGTCAAATTTGGCTGATAGTCATGACTTCACCTCCTTGATTACATCCATGTTATTTCCTACCATAATCATGTCATCAAAATACAACACTACATAAATGAGGTGATTGCCAACCTCCTTAGAGTATACAAAGTGATCAGCCCTGCTTATCTCAAATCCTATTCCAAGGATGTATGTGTCAAACTTTTGGTAGCACATCCTAGATGATTGATTTAGACCATATAGTGACTTCTTTAGCTTACACACCAGCTCTTTCATTCCCTTCATTGCAAATCATTCTGGATACTTCATGTAGATTTATTATTCCCAATCCCCATGTAGGAATGTTTTCTTAAAATCCATCTATTGTACTTCAAAATCAAAAGAAAAATCAACATATAAAATAAATATGATATAAGTTAACTTAGAAATAGGAGACAAAATGTCACCAAAGTCAATTCCCTCTACCTAGGAATAATCTTTTTCTACTAATTGAGCTTTGTATTTCTCCACTTTTCCTTCTTCATTCAACTTCTTCTTAAACACCCATTTTCTGGCAATGGCCTTTCTTCCAGCTGGCAACTCAACTAGATCACATGCCTCATTCTTATCCAAGGCATCCATCTCTTCAACCATGGAATTCTTTTGGATTTTTCTATCCTCTAAATTCATTGCTTCCTTGATAGTTCTGGGATCATCATCGGTAATAGATAAATCAAAATTAGCATGAAAATTAGGTGGACTATACATTTCTAGTTTCCTTATTTCCCTCTTTGATCTCCTCAATATTGGAGTATGAGGTTCTTCTTGTTATTATTCATCTTCTTTTGTTGATTCATATTTTGCATCATCTAAATCAAACTCTATTTTCTCGAGTTCTTCTTTCCTTGGTAGTAATTCCTATTTGGGAACATCTTTAACCTCTCTAAAAACAACATCCAGACTATAAAGAATCTTCATAGTTTCTAGGTTCCAAATCTTATAACCTTTCATACCATACTTATAACCAATAAAGATACACTTTTCAGATTTAATATCCATATTACTCCTAATTTACTTAGGAACATGTAAATAAGAATCACAACCAAAGACTCTAAGATGTTGAAGAGAGGTTTTCTTACTATTACATACCTCATGTGGAGTTTCATCCACCAACACTGACGAGGGTGATCTATTTACCAGGTAACATGCATTACCCACTGCCTCTACCCATAATTCTTATCCTAACCCGACACCATTGAGCATGATCCTTTCCTTTTCCATCAGTGTCCTATTCATCATTTATGCAACCCCATTATGTTGAGGTGTGTATGGAGTAGTCTTCTTACAGAACTCTTCGAATTCATTCCCATAGAATTATCCACCAGTAAATGTCCTCAACACCTTTATTTTCTTCTCTGTCTAATTTTCTACCAGAGCCTTAAACTCTTTAAATTTACCAAGTACCTCATATTTCTTCCTAAGAAAATAAATCCATGTGTCCCTTGAGAAATCATCTATGAATGAAACATAATACATAAATTTACATAGTGATGGAAAAAGAACAGGTCCAAACAAATCGCTATGTAACAACTCTAAGACCCCCTTTGCTCGTGTAGCACTAGATGGTAATCTTACTCGATTATGTTTACCATATATGAAATGTTCCCATAAATCAAAATATAGGGTGAAATTAGAAATACCTTCAACAATAACTTTATTGTGTAGTTTTCGAAAGCTCTTTTCTCCAATATGTCCTAGTCTTTGATGTCATAGCAGGGTATTCTCTCCAGGGATAGTATGGACCTTGTCTTGTTTATTTCTCTTCTTAGGGACAACAAAATTGTTACACCCACTAGTATACGTGATTCCCAACAACTTGTGCACAGTTCCACATCGAAATCCCCTCACCAACACCATTTATCCTCTAACCATATAGCAAGTTCCCTTTCCCAATAAAGTATCCACACATTCATCATCTAACTTACTTACAAATATTAGGATCCTAGATAGATATGGAATGTGAATAAATCTTGTGAGAGTTATAATCCTTCCACGTCCCATGATTTTTGTTGTCGATTCATCTCCTAGGAAGACATCACCACCATCATAATTTTCATATTTACTGAACCACTCCCTGTGAGGAGTCATATGAAATGATTCACCTAATTCGATCAACCATACATCACGATCTACATGTGTATATGTATATGCCATGTAAACATCACCTCCTTCTTCTATGGATTTTTTTGCCTCTGTGGAAGAGGTATCATTACAACCCTTTTCTTTATCAACTTTCTTAGACCTACAATATTTCTTATAATGCCCAATTTTACCACATTTCCATCATTCCCTCAAATATGTTCCTATAGATTTAGATCTAACTTTCGATTTAGACCTCCCCTTGGAAGACTTATTTCTATGCCTATCTTTGGGATGACCTCTTACAAATAAAACATTTGTGTTATGACTATCCATGCTTTTCCACCTCATCTCTTCTTATAACAAGGATGAAACTATATCCTCATACTTCAATTCATATTGAGTGGTACTACCAATTTCTACAACTAGATTATCCCAAGAGTCTGGAAAATAACATAACATAGAAATACAATTATCTTCTTTTGCAAGTGTAATATTAATAGATCCAAGTTTCCTTACCATAGTATTGAATGCATTTATATGCTCTATTAGAGAATCTCCATCTTCCATGCTAAGATAATACAAACTCTTTCGAAGAAACCACTTGTTTACCAAGGACTTTGACTGATACAGATTCCCCAACTTTTCCCATAGTTCCTTAGCTTTATATTCTCTTGACACATTCAATAACAATGAATCAACTAGAAAGAGTCGAATCATACTCCTTTCTCTTCTATCCATCTTCTCCCAATCTTCTTTCAACATAATAATAGATTGAGTGCTAGTAGTTTATGTACTAGTAGTCTGTGTACCAGTAGTTTATCTAGTCCGTGTACCAGTAGTTTGTGTACTCGTAGTTTTTGTACTGGTAGGTTGTGTACTAGTAGGTCATGTACTTGGATCCACAATGAATCATTATTCTTTGTCTACAAGAAGGTTCTCCATCTTGAGTTTCGATAGCCCAAAGTTTTTACCATTTAATTTCTCAATATCAATTATATAACTACTTATCATTATCTTTCAGCACATGAATCACCACTACAAAACTCACATTGAACCCAAGTTTATCACAAACCCAAGATAAACTTGATCCATCAAGACCGAGCCAAACCCTTAGCAACAAAGGCGTCCCACTGAAGCTAAAAATGTGTTATGATCCAACATGTAAGTTTTAAACCTTTGAAGTAAATAAATGCATACAGATTCTAAGAAAAACATAAATTAATCAATGGTTCATACACATAATACATAGATATTTACATTGGAAACCCTTAACTGGGAGAAAACCACCCTTCCTTGGTATTGCACCTCTTAACTCTTCATTGTATTAATTTCAGCATTAACAATACAATATATGCAAAATTTTAGGTATTTTGTAGCTACCAAAACCCTAATCCATTAATACCCCACACATGAAAACAATATAACACCTACCCAACATGAGGTACCCTCTACATATCATTAAAAACATGAAAAAATGACAATAAGTGGTCATAGATTTGAAGGAAATTACTTCAGTATCACAATCTTTACAACATATAGTTACACTGAACATGTCATAAAACTTGCTACATGAGCTTTATTTAATGATGATAAGATACAAGAACCCAAAAATGGGATGGTGTCTTTACAGGAATGCATGCACATGAAAAAAAACAGACTGAGGCACAACGTAGAGGATGAATCTCTTAAAGCTTGTAGCCTTAAAAATATACATGTGTTTGAGGGGATCTTGGTCAACCAACTCTAGTTATAAGAAACTCTTAAATTCCCCAAAGTGTCGACCTAAAAAAATGAGCTCCTTATCTTAATTCATAGATGCCTTTGTTTGAGAAGAAACTACTCTTTTGGACCAATGTTTCTTCTTGAAAATTAAAACTACTAGTCAAAATCTTGATACCATCTCTAGTATTATAACCATGGATCCCTACCTGTAGCGTTATACCCTTTTAGCCATGGAATGATTTTGGTCGTTTATTGGATGGAATAACATCCAACATCCTTTTCTCAACTCCGACCATTCATCAGTGTAGGGTATCAATGACCAACACCTTAAATCTCCTACCTCGAGTTGTTGCTTCAGGTTGGCCAATTGATACCACGACATGCTATGGTAGATTCCCAAATTCCCCTCTACTCTTAATATTGAGCTAATTTTACCTAAGAGGGGAATTCCTTCCCCTGTACAATGTTGAACAGACTCTCCCGACGTTTGTATCTAGGATAGCTGGTTATATTCTCCCATACAGAGGGACAATGTAGATGGGTCATCATCTCTAACACTCGTCATTGACATAACCTGTTTTTAGAATCTTGATTGTTTGTAGGTTAGTTTTTCTTTTCTCTTTTGGTTTTTCTGTGTAGGAACTTGACATGTGTCTACGCATACAACTATGATAGGTAACAATTTTTCCACACTCGGTATGATCTATTGAGATCTCGGGATCTCGCGAGTGGGCATGTTGAGGCCATGATTGTTATCCTTTGTCAATTGCAGGAAGTGGTATCGTGATGAGTGAAAGGATGTGAACGTGAAGTTAGATATATTTTTACGCATCACATTGTTGGATCATGTTGTCATTGATTCCAAAGGAATGATGTCAAAGGAACAATGTCTTTTCATAGTATATTGATGTAGTGATTGATGGATCATGTATTGACCTTGATTGATGGATCATGTATTGACCTTGATGTCAATGGATTGATGTCGAGAGGAGTCATAGTCGTATGCATATATGAATATGGATCGATGAGTTGTAGTTGGATTGATGTAAAGATGACTCATTATTGTCTTATCATGGTTGTACAAATGGATGAACTACAAAGTGGTCCCCTTATGGTGAAAGTCCTCACGAGAAGACACTTTGCGGTGAACTCCAAAGGTCATGGTTGTACAAATGGATGAACTCTAAAGTGGTCCCCTTATGGTGAAATCCCTCATGGGAAGATGCTTTGTGGTGAACTCCAAAGTGGTCCCCTTATGGTGAAAGCCCTTACGGGAAGACACTTTGCGGTTGAGTTATCCTAGTAGTATGGTTAGAGAAACCATGCTTGATTGTGGAATAATGAGAAGAATATCATTGAATTTGTCAATGAAACTATCCTAGATGGATAGTGCTTGTCAAGCCATTTCCGATGGTATGTGGAATGTCACATAACTCTTCACAGTTTGAGAGTTATGGCCTTATGAAGTTGGAGGACCTACATATGTTGGCTTCAATCCCCAAAAGGTCAAAGAAGTCAAAGTTCTTGCAAAGAAGAGATTATTTAAATAATAAAGTGAAGTGACAAAATCAAAGAGGATTATTTAAATAATAAAGTGAAGTGACAAAGTCAAAGAGGATTATTTAAATAATAAAGTGAAGTGACAAAATCAAAGAGGATTATTTAAATAATAAAGTGAAGTGACAAAATCAAAAAGGATTATTTAAATAATAAAGTGAAGTGACAAAGTCAAAGATGATTATTTAAATAATAAAGTGAAGTGACAAAGTCAAAGAGGATTATTTAAAGAACAAAGTGAAGTGACAAAATCAAAGAGGATTATTTAAAGTGAAGTAAAGTCAAAGAGGATTGTTTAAATAATAAAGTGAAGGGACAAAATCAAAGAGGATTATTTAAATAATAGAGTGAAGTGACAAAATCAAAGAGGATTATTTAAATAATAGAGTGAAGTGACAAAGTCAAGGAGAATTATTTAAATAATAAAGTGAAGTGACAAAGTCAAGGAAGATTATTTAAATAATAAAGTGACAAAGTCAAAGAGGATTATTTAAATATTAAAGTGAAGTGACAAAATCAAAGAGGATTATTTAAATAATAAAGTGAAGTGACAAAGTCAAGGAAGATTATTTAAATAATAAAGTATATGGAGAACTTTCTAATTATGGAAAAGTGGTTAACCCTAAAATGAATAAAATGGGTTAAGTGGTCAAGTGGCTATTGGATACATGGACAAGTGGAAAATTGGGAAAAGTTGGACAAAGGTGACTATGTGGAAAAAGTGGCCTAGAAGATGCTTCTAAGGAAGCTACTTGGAGAGTATAAATAAGAAGCAAGGTTCTCTTGTGAAAATCATCTCTTGAGCATAGCTTGAAGAACATAGAAAGGTGTCGAAGGAAGGCAAATCGCGTACAGTTGGATGAATTCATGGAGACTTTAGTGTGAGCTAATGCCAGGTTCTTGAAGTTTGAAGCAAGTTCCATATCTGCATTCCATGGGCTCAGATCCACCATAGAAACTATGGTATGGTTACATAGTTGTCTTGATGGATATTCTTTCTTATTATATGGTGAATGCTTAGGGAATTTTTGGTATGTCTATTGCGATATGGTTATGTTGGTTGATTGATAGAGTGAGCAAGAATATTATGGTTCAGTACTGTTATGATTTCCATAGTATATTGGTTGCTTATACATGATTAAGTAGCATTGATATTGTATGGTTGAGGAGCATGAGTAAGTTGTGGGAGAGCATAGATATGTTGTGATTGGTTATGGTTCAGATTGGACAATGAAAGACAGAAGTAGATGTGACTAAAGGCGTTCTTCACTACTGACACGTCGCGTACCTATTGACATATTGGTATCTGTTGAGGATTGGTTCCTCTTCTAAGTTGGTAATGAGTTGTGTAAGCTGATTCTTGCATTGTATAGATGGTTTGATTGTGGAGTTTTAACTATATTCAGTTTTTGTTGACAACCCAAGGATTGTAGTCCATAACAAAACAAAAATTGTACATACATCTTGTGTTATTTTTGTTCCTTGTGGTGATGACTTATTGATGATATTTGTTGCTGGTATATGTTGTTGATGTATCTTCAAATTTAACTTTTTATAAATGACAACAATAAGTAATGAGTAAATGGTAATTGTAACTAAGGATTTTTTGTGAAGGGGAAGTTTTAAAAAGATCCCTACACTGATTCACCCCCCCTCTTAGTGTGGTCAGTGTGTCCAAGAATTGGAATCAAAGCAGGCCTTCACTATAATCCTTAAAAATCTTGGAGGAGATCCATGGACACACAAATGGATGATGAAGTTCCAATCCTTGATGAGGAAAACTATTCTACATGGAGAATAGAAATGAAGGTGCATTTGAAGGAAATAGGATCGAGTGTTTGGAAAGTAGCTATTGGTGAATCAGTTCCTTTGAAGAACAATTCAAAGTTTGCAGCTCAAAGGGAAGAGAAGAAAAATGATGCATTGGCTCTCAATACCATTCTTAGTGGACTCTCAAGTTCTATAAAAGAGACCATGGGACAATGCACTTCTGCCAAGCATTTATGGCTAAAGCTAGAGGAGACATACCAAAGAAAAAAGGAATACCTTAAAGACAACTCCATCAAGAACAATGAAGGTAAAGAATCTCCAAAATCATCTATTTACAATGATTCTAAATGTGATGATGTTGGAAAAAAGGAATACATTGAATATAATTCTATCAATATCAATGAAGGTAAAGACTCTCCAAAAACCCTTGATTGCAATATTTCAAAATGTGATGATGTTGAATATTTATCTTCAAGTGAAGAAGAAAATATAGAGATAGTATGTGTAGAATTAAATGATAGTTATCCCATGGAAGAAGTAGAAGAAGAACTATCAGAGATTAAAAGGAAATTTTAATGGGGTCTATTTGAATACAACTATGACCATTGTTACATAGAATATAGCTATATTTTTTAGAACACTAAAAATTTTGTTAAAAAGAATCAAAGGCATATCTTGAAGTTAAAGGAAATGCTCAAGGAACAAGAAGAAAGTAAAAAGACTCAATTAGAAGAAAAATAAGAAGAGATCAAAAAACTAAAGAATGAAATAGAAGAGAATAAGAAGCTATATTATGAGATCAACAAAAGTATTGAAGTTAATATCCATCTCAAGACCCAAATTGAAGAAGCCAAAAGGGTAGAGGAATTACTAAAGAATCAAGTAAATGAAAAGGAAGAGTCATGTCATAAGTTGGAAGTTGAAGTTGTTGATCTTAGAAAGAAAGTAGAGAAGTCAAACAAGTTCTTGAATAGCTCAACAATCTTGAATGAGATCATGGATAGTCCAAGATCACAAAATGATAAATTAGATCTTGGATACAACAAAGAAGTTATGCATGTTGAAGTTGTTGATACTGAGAGGGGGGTGAATCAGTATCAAGTACAATTTAAAACCTTTTTCAACTTATACTTAAACCATTAAACTATATCCAATGAGCAATGAACAATAGTATAAGAGTTACACCAATACACCGCAATACACCATGCACAATATATGAGAAATAATCAATAGTTATTGTTCAAGGGAAGTAATAACTTCCAAAGGTAGCTACAACTTCCAAATGTAAAGGGAGGGATAAACCTCCAAGAGGAAG
>ML794747.1:254409-283080 GCA_009831015.1 Picea engelmannii | reverse complement strand
CTATGTACCATTCATCTTCTTCTTTACATTCTTCAAAGGTCAATGCTATTCGACAATCTTCATTGTTTGGAATCTCTTTCCTTCTCCATACTGTGGTTGGCATAGGGACATCTTCATTCATATATCTGCAATCTCATGCTTTGTGACCAAGATAATTACATTTGTACCATGCAATATTTTTGTCCATCAATGGGGAAAATGAATTATAACTTCTATTGACAAATCCATGATTATTTCCATATCTTCTATTTACACCATTCATGTTTCTTGCGTATGTGTTCCATTCATTGATTATGCAATTAATTGCCTTATGTCCAAAAATTTTGCAAGTATAACAATGACCAAGAAATCAATTTTGATACCTTGGAGTAAGTGGGCTTCTTTGTGATGTAGTCCATCTGGGCTCATGATCTATTCTTTTGTATTTTCCTTCATACTGATTGAAGCTTCTTTGATTCCTGAAGGTAGGAGGTCTTCTTGGATATTCATCTCTTTTGTAATCATTCCTTCTTTTTGGTATCCTGGTCCACTTCTCATCAACTGTCTATGTAGCTCTTTCTTCAACCTTCTTGTTGGTATTTGCATATTCTTTGTATGAAGTTTCACCCATGAATCCAAGATGTGTTAAGTATTTTGGCACTTCAGAGTTTCTTAAGCTCTTCCTCAATGAGACAACTTCTTGTTCAAGTCTCTCACAATCTTCTTCTTTCTTCTTCATTTGGACATTCCTTACTTCTCCTATTCTTCTTTCTTCTTCGAGTAGAGTTTTCAAGGAAATGGTTTATTCTCTTAGTTTCTCAAAGACTTCTAATTGTTTCTTCAAGATTACAATTGTCTTTTCACAGCTAACCAATTCACTTCTTAGTTTTCTTTGCATGTCTTTGAGCTTGCTATTTTCATGCTTCAATTTTTTAAGATTCTCATATTCTTGTTGAATAATTTTTTCTTCATGATTTTCTTCTTCTTCATTGGAATTTTCTTCTTCAGTGTCATTTATTTCAATCCTTGGATGAGGAGATTCAAATTCAATATGACCTACTCCTTCACAATTAAAGAAAAATAACTGACCTCTATTTTCTTCTTTGAAAACTGAGATATTGTAATTTGCTTCAACTTCTTCTTCTTCTTCTTCTTCTTCTTCTACGTCTTCCCTTACATAAAGGTCTTGTAGCTTGTCCCAAACATATTTTGATGATGCACATGATCCCACCTTGGATTTCACTGAATCTGTCAATCCATCCAGAATGGTATCTATTGCCAATTTGTTGTTCCTTTTTGCTTCCTTCTGAGCTACAGTCTTTGGTTTCTTCAAAGCATTGTATCCTGAAGCAACTGAGAACCAAACATCTGCCCCAAGAGATTTCAAGTAAGTTTCCATTCTATTAATCCAATATTCAAAATTGCTTCCATCAAATGGTGGAATCCCATTTGGAATTTTGTCTTCCATTTCTTCTTAGGATCTTCCTTCCAGTGGTTAAACTGCACTAAAGGTAACCCGCTCTGATACCAATTGTTGATACTGAGAGGGGGGTGAATCAGTATCAAGTACAATTTAAAACCTTTTTCAACTTATACTTAAACCATTCAACTATATCCAATGAGCAATGAACAATAGTATAAGAGTTACACCAATACACCACAATACACCATGCACAATATATGAGAAATAATCAATAGTTATTGTTCAAGGAAAGTAATGACTTCCAAAGGTATCTACGACTTCCAAATGTAAAGGGAGGAATAAACCTCCAAGAGGAAGATACAATCCTCCAATATAAAGAGAGAGTTGAACTCTCCATCCTTTCCCCTTCCTTCCACCCAAGAATATATGAGAGATAATAAAACTTTACATTAAATCATCACCATCAACCAATCATCACATAGAACCTGATAATGCTTCCTGAGACTTCTTCAATTTATGCAATTCTTCAATTCTTGGAGTAATATGATCCTATATATAATATTACTCAATGTATTCTCTGAAACTCCTCCAAGTTTCACTCCTTGAATCCTCCCCAAAAATACGTTATAGAAAGAATAGTAGTTATTCAATTCTGGTCTATTCAGGAGACCAAACTTGTACAGAATGTTCCGCGCTCACTATTTAACATACAATTCTGAAAATCGCACAAAAGAAACTATAGACTGTAATATGTCCAATGAATATTGTCCCACATAATTTGGATTCTCGATGAATAAGTTATGATTTTTTTACCTAGAACACCTATTTATTGACTAGCTTCAGGACTGGTCACAAACCCTATCTTCCACAGAGTGTATCTCCATAATTATAGAGAATAAAGAGTTGAACTATTTACCATAGGTACCTTGATATGTCTTCTCAATACCATAGCGATTTCACCATCTGAATCATTCTAGAAAAAACGTTATAGAAAAAATGGTAAGATGAACTGAAAATGACATACCTTAGAACACATCACCAAAAGACTTCATCCTTCCTTGAAATCCGACCTTCTTTACTTCTTGTTTCCTCTGAAATTCAAATTGTTTCAAAATGAATGTATAATGATGTTTATTTATACCATTTATGTCACTTCGTTTTAACATTAGGGCCGACCTAACACTTTCTTATTTTGTAATTCTTTTCTTTAATTATCTTGAGGGCCTACATGTACTTCCTTCTTCAATTCACTTTGTCATCTTCAAAAATTCATTTCTCCTCAACCATGAGGATCCACGTGATGTTCCACATACCACCAGAAACAACATGATGTATACTATCCATTCATGGGTGTTTTATATGCATGTGCATTGTCCTTCATGGCCAAATACCTTTATCAATCTTGTGGTCCAAAACCCATGACTAGGGTTGAGATCAATGACAACAACCAATCTTCCAACAGAAGAAAGAATCTCAAAGAAGGATGAGGTAAGTCCCTCACTCTCAGAGTATGGAAATAATGTTGCAAGTCAACAATCTATACAAGGAAAGGAAAGTTTCAAAAGAAAAAAGCAAGGAAGACATCCAGAAGCCATCCTTACATCTCAAAGAAAATTCAAGACACCTTTAAGATGGACACCAAAGAAAAGGTATGAAAATGTTTTTCATGGTCAATGTTACTCATGTAATGAATATGGTCACAAATCTTTGGAATGCAGATATTATGCAAGGAAATATAGTGAATAATTTCATAACACCTTGAGGTGTTGGAGATGTAATCAAGTAGGACATATTGTTTCTCATTGTCACACCATGAGATGTTACAACTGCATTGGATTTGGCCACAAATACCATGATTGTTGGAACATAAGAAGAAAGTCCATGATGAGGAATTCATATAGCATGACTAGAAGAAGGCATGAAGTTAGGAAGGAAGAATTTTTTTAAAATATGGAAGCTCAGAGCTCAAGTTCTAAGAAGCTCAGACACCTTCAGAAGTGGGTGAAGAAAACTAAACAATCAAAACATAATGGATGCCTTAAGGGAAGCTCGAGTTTGTCATCTTCAGAAGCATACACGAGTTACAATGGTAACAGTCACGTACATATGATAGTTGACCTATGAATAGGTCACGTACATATGTGAATTGTCTATGCAGGAGGTCGCGTATCTGTGGTAAAGTGCCTTGGGAAAAGGGTTGTGCACATGAGTTGTAGCATCGTATGATGATATAACTCTGTGTTGTAGGGTCTGACATGGTTTGTCCCAAGGTCTAACATGTTTGTTGCAGGTTTTCATGATTACATGTTGGCATACATAATTGTTGTATGTATGGTGGTGATATGCATGGTTGATGTACATGGGTATTGTGCATGGTTGGCACAGGATGTACTTGGTTGATGTTTTGTTCATGATTCTCCATTCATTGTTGACATATATTTTTCTTCATGATGTATGGTATGGCACGATGTTTATGCATGGACAGGTCCAAGAATCGTCATAGAAATAGCATTTGATCTATGTTCCGGTTCAACAGTAGCATTTGCAACAAAAGCATATTGCAGTGGTAGCATATTTCTCATATTACAGAGAAGATAGGGGGAGACATACCCATAGGGGGATTCATTCTTCTTCCCATGATTCCAAGAGGAGAGATTTATCATATGCAAAGATAAATACTTGAAAAAGATACCTATACTTGGAGAAAGAGAACATAGGCATAGTTCTAGGGGGAGCGATGGTCACAGGGGGGGCATGAGCTATATATATTCAATATTACATTATAGTGATATCTCTTGTTCAAAAGGGAAGAGATTATTCAGAGTAATATTAAAGGCACTCAGATAGGGGGAGCATCCCCAAGGAGAGTTCAAACAGGGAGAGAAACCCCAAGGGGAGAATGACCCTTTTCCATTGATGTCAAAGCGGCGGAGATAGTCACATTGATGTGATTGAGATGCCTATTGATGTAGATCAATTCCTTGTCTACATGTTTCCATCAATGATAGGTGTTGACACCAATGTTTGTATTGCCATCAATGCCAAAGGGGGATATTTTTGGATCATGTTGTCATTGATGCCAGAGGATTGATGTCAAAGGAACAATGTCTTCTCATAGTATATTGATGTAGTGATTGATGGATCATGTATTGACCTTGATTGATGGATCATGTATTGACCTTGATGTCAATGGATTTATGTCAAGAGGATTCATAGTCGTATGCATAGATGAATATGGATCAATGACTTGTAGTTGGATTAATGTAAAGCTGTCTCATTATTGTCTTGTCATGGTTGTACAAATGGATGAACTCCAAAGTGGTCCCCTTATGGTGAAATCCCTCACAGAAAGACGCTTTGCGGTGAACTCCAAAGTTCATGGTTGTACAAATGGATGAACTCCAAAGTGGTCCCCTTACGGTGAAATCCCTCACGGGAAGACGCTTTGTGGTGAACTCCAAAGTGGTCCCCTTATGGTGAAATCCCTCATGGGAAGACATTTTGTGGTTGAGTTATCCTAGTAGTATGGTTAGAGAACCCATGCTTAATTGTGAAATAATGAGATTAAGATCAGTGAATTTGTCAGTGAAACTATCCTAGATGGATAGTGCTTGTCAAGCCATTTTCGGTGGTATGTGGAATGTCACATAACTCTTCATGGTTTGAGAGTGATGGCCTTACGAAGTTGGAGGACCCTCATATGTTGGCTTGAAGCCCCAAAAGGGCAAAGAAGTCAAAGTGGTTGCAAAGAAGAGATTATTTAAATAATAAAGTGAAGTGAAAAAATAAAAGAGTATTATTTAAATAAGTGAAGTGAAAAATTCAAAGAGGATTATTTAAATAATAAAGTGAAGTGACAAAATCAAAGAGGATTATTTAAATAATAAAGTGAAGTCACAAAGTCAAAGAGGATTATTTAAATAATAAAGTGAAGTGACAAAGTGAAGGAGGATTATTTAAATAATAAAGTGAAGTGACAAAGTCAAGGAGGATTATTTAAATAATAAAGTGAAGTGACAAAGTCTAGGATTATTTAAATAATAAAGTGACAAAGTCAAAGAGGATTATTTAAATATTAAAGTGAAGTGACAAAATGAAAGATGATTATTTAAATAATAAAGTGAAGTGAAAATGTCAAGGAGGATTATTTAAATAATAAAGTAAATGGAGAACTTTCTAATTATGGAAAAGTGGTTAACCCTAAAATGAGGAAAAAGGGTTAAGTGGTCAATTGGTTATTGGATACATGGACAAGTGGAAAATTGGGCAAAGTTGGACATAGGTGATTATGTGGACAAAGTGGCTATGTGGACAAAGTGGCCTAGAAGATGCTTATAAGGAAGCTACTTGGAGAGTATAAATAATAAGCAAGAGTCTCTTGTGAAAATAATTTCTTGATCATAGCTTGAAGAGAATAGCAAGGGGCTGAAGGAAGGTAGAGCGCATACAGTTGGATAAAGTCTTGGAGACTTGAGTGTGAGATAATGTCAGGTTCTTGAAGTCTAAAGCAAGTTCCAGGTCTACATTCCATGGGCTCAGATATTCCATAAAAACTTTGGTATGGTTACATAGTTGTCTTGATGAATATTATTGCTTATTGTATGGTGAATTCTTAAGTCATTCTTGGTATGGTTGTTGTGATATGGTTAAGTTGGTTGATTGATAGAGTGAGCAACACTCTTATGTTTCAGTATTGATATGATTTCCATAGTATATTGGTTGCTTATACATGATTAAGTATCATTGATATTGTATGGTTGAGGAGCATGAGTAAGTTGTGGGAGAGCATATATGTGTTGTGATTGGTTATGGTTCGGATTGGACAATGAAAGACATAAGTAGATGTGGCTGAATGTGTGTTTCACTATTGACAGGTCACGTACCTATTGACAGATAGGTATCTGCTGAGGATTGATTCCTCTTCTTAGTTGGTGTTGAGTTGTATAAGTTGATTCTTTCATTGTAGAGTTGGTGCTCTTGTGGAGTTGTAACTCTATTTAGTTGTTGTTGATAGCCCAAGGATTGTAGTCCATAATAAAAATAAAATTGTACATACATCTTGTGTTCTTTGTGTTCCTTGTGGTGATGACTTATTGATGATATTTTTTGCTGGTATATGTTGTTGATGTATGTTCACATTTAACTTGTTATAAATGACAACAATAAGTAATGAGTAAATGGTGATTGCTAACTAAGGAGTTTTTGTGAAGGGAAAGTTTCAAAAAGAGCCCTACACTAATTTACCCCCCCTCTAAGTGTGGTCAGTGTGTCCAACACACATCTTTTCCAACTGATTTGGTAGGATGTCAATGGATTATCCACTCACTTGAGACATTATTTCTTCTCCCTCTGTTCAAAACATGCATCCTTTCCCAAATGGTTTGATACTATTTTGAAAACTAAGAAAAACTCGTGAAATTTTGATAACTTCATGATGACATCACCCTAGATCCGTGGAAACATGGAAAATTCATATTGGTCCATGTCAGCATTGAAGTGTCCTATGGGACTCAATCTACATGTGACTAGGCATGATATGGAGACTAGAATCCCAATGGGCCTTCTTTGTATAGGTGGTGATCTTTGAGAGGATCATGGATATGTGTTGTTGATGCATCAGGCCCTCATCGACTTCTTTGGTGTCTCAATGGACTATTTTTCTAGCTCCACGTGGCACCGAGTGAATGGACAATTAAGTGCTCAGTTGGTGAATGTGTAATCTTGTGGAACTAGAATAACATTGTTGTGACCCTAAGGGAGTGGTTTTTCCTTTCGTATCTCATCACATGACACAACCCATATTTCCACATGTGGCTTTGGAAACAATCTCTACACCCCAAGAGCATGCTAGCTCTCATGTTCTTTCTCGATGCGACATCTATTGTCCATTGTATATTAGGATTGCTTGTAGACGTCCGATGATCAGGTGCACATATTTTCTAATTCCTTCCCCTTAATCTTTGGTCTTATGACATAATCCAATTTGGAAAGCGGCTTAGGCCTACTTAGGGTTCACTAACCTTCTTTGTTCTCTCGATAAGTTCCAAGGTGCTTAGAACTTAGCCTTGTGACTTTAGGGATTTATTTTCACTGTTAGTTCTTTAGGGTGATCTATCATATGTTATTCCCTTTTGATCCATGAGCTTTGTAACCTCCTCTTAGGCCTCTGACTCCTCAAAATTGACCACATAGCTTCGATCAGTGTGCACACTAATGACTAGATCAAATATAGTACTAACATCGGCTCCATTGGGGGAAGGATACCCCTGTGGTTTGCTAAGAACTATAGACCAAGTTCCTTCTTGTGTTGGGTTATGGAGTCTTGATTAAAACAAAATATCTCATGTGCAATTGAAAAATTGATTTGAGAGGTGAAACAAAATTGCTCGACATCTTTCAGTTAAAACCTTAACTACTTTCTTGCATAATAAATGGTGAATGAAGTAAAATTAAAATAGATAAAAGGAATGGAAAAAGATTTATTTATGTACAAGGTAAGAAAAATCGATAGCATTCAGTACTGAAAACAAAAGTTTAAGGAACTTTCCATTTACAGGATCCTCAAACATATAACCATCCAATTGAGTTATTTCATATGTGTTTTTGTCTTGAACCTTCATAGCCTTGATTTGTTCTATCAATTGTTGAAACTTAATTAGTTGGTTGATCATCCTTTATATGTTGTCAGGATCTACTTATTTCTATGAATAGGCCCTATCAAAGTATATTTTTAGTGAAACCTTTTCTTCTTGAGAAAGGATTACAATAGGGTTTTCAAGGGTTACAACGTCCTTGTATTATTCATTTACTATGAGGAACCAACAACCCAAGTCTTCATCAGTAGCATAAATAAGATGATTTATAGGATTTTTTTGATCACTAACCACATAGGAAAAGTTTTCTTCTATGTATAATCTCTTGGACTCTCCTCCAAAGCCTAGTACAGTAGCATAGGTCATGTCCATCTATGTTGTATCTCCCACCTTTTGTGCCCATGAGAAGCATACCATAGTTTGTAGGTAGATCAACCACCACCACATCCATCATGATGCTCTTGATAGGAATTTGAGCCAATGTGACTACCATGTCTTTAATCAAATAATCACATTTCACCTTTCTGGCATCAAAATAATAGAGTTCATGGTAGGGCCTGGTTATTTATGACTCCAACTTCTCCATCACCACCTTTGGCATAAGATTATGAGATGCTACATAATCGAGCATACATTTATGCAAAATTTTACCTTGGATGTTTAAGGTCATATAGAAAGGTGCAACTGAATCGTCTATGTCATCTATGTGAGGGTCAAAAACTATAGTGCGGGACTCATCTTGTAGATTCACATCATCAGGAGGGAATAATGGGATTTTTCACTGTATGCTTTTATCAATATATTTGTGGTATGAAGGACTTATAGCCAACTTCGTCATTGGGATAGGGATATTTATTTTTGACAACTCTTTTTCGATGTTAAAAGGTGGAATTGATTCCTCAAATTCCTTTTCTTCTCTTTCTACTTTTGAATATTCCCTAACCTCCTTATCTTTGGGAATATTGTTTAGTTCTTTGACTTTATCCATATAAAGACTCGGGTTAAGCTTCTTAGACTGTTGTTGGCTATATTGATTGGCTACCTTTTTCCTAAGTCTGAGATCATATTTCCTATGCATATCAGCCTGTAGTGCATCAACAAACATCCTGTACTGAATAGAGGACAACATTTCTCTATTGGATTCGCTTTTAGAGATTTGGTTTCTATTTTCAAGGGAATATTCATAATAATATTAAGTTAGATGCATGGTATTATTTTCCCTTCAATAAGTTGTATTTCTTTTGGGTTCTCCAGATATTCTTCATCCATTTGTTCCTCTACCATATTATTTTTATTGTTAGCTCTCACATGGAGCTCGATAGGTAGTTCATAATTTCTCCTTTCTCTCCTCATGAGTTGACGATTTAAAGGAATTTTGAACTTGTTAGGGTTCCTTATCCCTCCTTCTTGAGGATATTTGTTGGAATTACCATTCTCTAATTCAAATATGTACATCTTATCTGTCAAGTTTCTGATTAGACAAGACATTTCATCCATCTGGGCTTCGTGGGAATCTTTGACTCGATATGAAGGACCAAATTCTTCTTTAAATTTCTTTTTGTTTTCTTGATCATACTTTTTATTCATTTTTCATGATGCAATCATATTCCCTTCAATTTCTATTGCATCATCTTGCATTATCAGCATACTGAGAGCTCTTGTTTCTCTTAATACAATGGAAACTTTTGCATCAAAATCCCTGACATATGTGACTTTAGATACTTATTGCAAAGGCTCGATGTATTGAGGAAAATTGTTAAACCTTTTGTTAAAGTCAACAAAATAATCGTTTTATTTCTTCTTAAGGGATTCAAACTCAGTCAAGTAATATGGGTTGACCCTCTTTCCCCTCCACTTCTTCATAAATGCAGACTCAAGATATTTCCAACTATCAATAGAGGTTGTAGGGAGTTCTCTTAACCATTTGTGAACATATCCCTCTAGGGTTTGAACAAACAACCTCATGAATACATCGTCATGCTCCACAAATAGGTTGTTAGTGAAATATTGAAAGGTTGTCTGGTGTTCTTTAACATATAGAGTATGTTCTCCATTGTACTTGGGTAACAACTTCAAGTAATTTTTAGGGAGGTCATGAACATGTACATTCAGGTTCAATGGGATAAATCTGGTAGTGACCTAAGGTTTAAAGTTGGTGGGGGAGGTTGATTTCCCTAAGATCTGCTTCCTCCAAGGTTAGCCATAAGGTTAAGCAGGATGTAGTTATGGACTTAAAAGGATCGAGGGTTAAGAGGGATTTTCAAGAAATGTCTTAGGGAAGACCCTACCGTTTGAGAGAAGTCTGCGGGTGAATCTTAGAGATATAATAAGGGTTCAAGAGGAAAATTTGAATTAGAGTAAAAACCAATAGGTATACCAATTAACTCAAGATATTCACTACCTACACAAACAATAGAAGAAGAACTTTCCAAATTAGGGTTACTTGAAGACAAAGATATTTGATGTTCTTAGAGATTTCTCCAGGTCACGAGATTCTCTGGATATGAGTATAGTAGCATACACTCAAGATCTGGGTTACTTCTAGTATATCTTATGTTAGAGGATAGATATGTTCTCAGTAGATTCGCTAGGTGAAATAGTCAACAACTAGGTTCCTGAAACTTGTTCACCCTCGAGTATCTGATCTTGCAATTTTGTATCCCGAGGGAAATATATCTCCAAATTCCATTCCTCAAAAATGACACCATTTGGGATGTTATCCCTGGAGATGTTCCAAGATATGAGTGTGTTGGAGTTTGGTTATAAGACCCTAGGTTCAAGTTATCTTAACCAACAAAACCCTTCAGACACCGGCCCTTCTGGCATCACCTGCATGAAATTGAAGTCTCACCTAAGGCATCTATTGGGCCTGTAGGAACCAAGTTCCTACATAGTGAGGGAGTGGGAGGTGATCATCTTAATCATTCTTACTTATCTTTTTTGTATGTATTATCCTGTATTTTCTCTTTCCTTGATTACTTAGTGAATTTATTTATATAGTACCATCATACTGTATATTGTAACATAAACCATTTACTATGACACATGTAATTATTACGCAGTGATCATATAGTAGACAAATCTAGTATAATATGCATAAAGAGACTATTCATGATCAATCACATAAAAGACAAGCACACATCGTAATTAGCCTACTTCACCCAACTTTGGTATAGGTCTATAATGGATGGATTCTTTATTATTATTTTTGTAATCGTCTCAGGCTCATGCACTTCGCTTACAATGGATGTATCCTGCTATCTCTTTCTCCATCTTGCATACACGCTCTGCAGTGTAAGCCTCTCTCTACAACTCTTCCCTTATAATTAGACATAGAGTATTTCCTTCTCAACCTATTCTCTCACTCTCTCTTACACAATCTTTGAATAGAGAACAAAGAGCTTCATCCTGATCGAACCCATATCTTCCCAACCCATTACATATTTATACATGAATTCCATGGCTTAAAACCCTACTTTGTTGATCCCAAAACCATATTACAACTCAGTCTAACTTCTAAAAACTTGTGTTGACTTGTTGTTTGGGGTTGCTTTTCTTTCTTTTATATCTGCATGTTTCTTTTTCCTTCTCGATAGCTGGTATTTCATATTTTGCACGTCTCTATGATTTTTCATGTTGAACTACTATCCTTCCTTTTCTCCTTCTTTCTTCTCTTTCTTTATTCTCCTATTTTATTCTCCTTCTTTATTATTTTCTTTATTCCCTTCTTTATCCTATGCTAAATATACTTTTATTGTGCACTTATGATCCTACATGTGCCTTTACTATGCCCTTCACCCCTATCTTGTATTATTTCTTCTGATGTTTCGCATATCCTCCATACTTAGGATTTAACTGACACTTTTGTGTTTCGATTCCCTTAACAATATTTTCCCGTGCGTGAATTTTTCAGAAACTTAACTGACTTTGCATTTTTTCGAACATCATGTGTGATACTCCCTTTTCTTGTGCAAGACTTCTTCTTTTTTACCTTTGTATTTCTTCATGTTTTTCGACTTTTATTTTTATTTTTTTTCTTCCTTTTTCTAATTTTTGTTTGTTTTTTTGTTTTTTACCACTCTACTATAGTACAGTTACTATGATACATCTATACTGGCATAGTTCATATAGATGGTCGACCATCTCTATATAGTTTGAGTCGACTTCCATTCACCATGCCTCCCAGGGATTCTCCATTCAAAATTTCCAACTATGTGGCACCTTCCTCTGTCAAATGATGAATCACATAGGGTCCTAACCAATGCATTTGAAACTTTCTTGGACGTTGTATAAACTTACTGTCATAGAGTAATAATAAGTCCCCCACTTGAAAAAATTTCTATTTAATTTCTCTATCATGCCATGCCTTTTCCCTTGCCTTCTGAAATTGTTGGTGGAAGCCTGTGACAAACCGATCTTCCTCAAGCTATACTAACTGTGAAAATCTCTCCTCCACTATGCTCGATTCCAAAAGATCGATAATCACTGCAATGCACAAGCTAGGTAGAATAAACTCCATTCGAATCACTACTTCTTGTCCATATACCAACCTAAAACATGTCTTCCATGCCAATTTTTTTCTTGTTTTCATGTAGGCCCATAAAACTGTAGGAACCCTCAAGTCCTGATCATCTCTCCCTACGTTGCAGATATTTTTCAAGTCATTCTATAGAATTTTATTAAAATCTTCTACTGTCCCATTGGCCTGGGGATGATATGGGGTACTCTTCTAATGATGAATTTTAAATTCCTCAATCAAGGTTGCAATTGTTTTATTCAATAAGTGTGTCCCTTGATCACTGAGTAATACACCTGAACAAGAAAATCGAGTGACGACATTTTCAAATAGAAACTGCACAACAATCTTTGCTGTGTATTCTATGAGTGGTGCTTCTTATTCCAATCTGTTCAAATACTTTGTCATGGTGATTATGTACCTCACTACTGAGATTCATGTTGATGGGTTAACTGGCCCCACAAAATATATTTCCCATTTATCAAATGATTGCAGCGTAACCTATGGGTATAGAGGTATTTCATCCCTCCTAGATGGATTTCCCACCCTTTGACACACATCACATGCCTAAGAGTATTCCTTAGCATCCTTTTTAAGTGTGGGCCACCAAATCCCTGCACACATGATATTCTACGCAGTCGCTTTACCTGCGTAATTTCCTCTGACAATCCCTTTGTGCGCTTCTATGAGTATCATAGACCTTTCGTGATCCAACATGTTGTCTGAATATTCAATCTACACCTAATTTGTATAAGTTCCTTGCAATTAACTGATAATATATTTCTTTAACCACTAATTTTTTCTTCTATGAAACTATCATGTCCGACAAGGCCATTCCTTTACTTAGAAGTTGCACGATGTCTACAAAGTAGTCATCCACCATATTAAGTGAAAATAATTGTGCATCTGACAAGAAATCATCTAGATTCCCTGCATATTCCCCTTATAGTATGCATGATAAGTGATTAGGTCCTACATTCAACTTCCCTAGTTTCACAACAACCTCAAAATTGTATTCCTAAAACATCAGTAACCATTTTCATATTCTCCCCCCCAACACTGGATTGTTCACTAAGTATTTTAGTGAATAATGGTCTGTATGCATATTAAAATGAGAACCCAATAAATAATGTATGAAATTATACAATGCATATACCATTTCCAATCCTTCTTGTTCTGTAGTGGTGTAATTCTTCTTGGCTATAGACAACTTCCTGCTTGCAAAAAAAATTGGGTGATCTATGTCTCCTTCCCCTAGATGAGATAGTACTGCACCCAAAGCTATGGACAATGAATATACATGAACATGGAACTCCTTGTTCCAATCTAAAAATATGAAAATTGGTGTGGTCACTAGTTTTTGTTTCAAGTTGTTCAAACCCTTCTGACAAACTTTGTTCCATTGGAACTTTGCTTCCTTCTTCAACAACTTCTTGATAGGTGCTAAAATCTACGCATAACCTTTGATAAAATTCTTGTAATATCATGTGTGACCCATAGTTTCCCTTAGCTATCTGACTATTGTAGGTGGTTGTAAATCTATAATATTTCAATATTGACAGGATCCACTAACAAGTCTTGCTTGCAGACCACATGGCCCAACAAAATTCCAAAAGGTGCGCAAAAAATACACTTCTTCAAATTCAGTGAAAAATGTCATTTTCTACATCTATCCAACATTAACTGGAGTAATTCTATGTGATCCTTCAATAGACTAAAAAAATTCCAATCATGTAAGTACAATTTAAGGAACTTATGAATAAATTCCTTAAAATATGCAACCACAACTCTAGAAAAACCTGCAGGTGCATTCTTCAGTCCAAAGGAAATCACAGTGTACTAATAACTTCCCCACATTGTTGAAAAATTAGTCTTAAAATTGCCTTCCCACACAATCTTTATCTGATGGTATCCTAAGAATCCATCTCTGAAATAATAGGCCTCCTTCCCTCCTACATTTTCTAGGATCTCATCAGTGAACGGTGTTGGAGATGGATCATGTAAACATGCATCATTCAACCTCCTCAGATCCACAAAAATATTGATTCCTCTTGTTTTTTTGTCTTTCACTACCATTAGACTTATCCACTCTAATTCCACCACTGGTTCAATGATACATTCATCCAACATCTTGTTTATTTCTTCTTTCACCTTTTCTTTGTACTTCATATTTAACTTTTAAGGTCTCTATCGCACTGTTTTAGCACCTAGTTTCAAAGGGATATTCATCTCCCCTAATTCCCCGTACATCCATTTCATTTATGAGAATGTAGTTGGGAATAGATCATGATACTCGTGCAGTAAATATACAATATTCTCCATTGTTTCATCATTCTGGTATTCACCTATCTGTGCAAACTTTGGATTCTTTGTCGTCCCAATGTTTACCTTCCACGTACTTATTGGTTGTGTGTATGCAACAGATTCAGTCTCTATCCCTTCTACCACACGTTCTCACTCATTTTTAGGTACTTGCACATTCCTACTATATTCCTCATCATGTTCTTATTTAGCCACATGGTAACATTTTAGTAACTCATGGAAAGTCATAGAAGTTTTGTGCGCACTGTACACTAGCACCACCTCCATTGGCCCTTCTTTTGAGAATATCTTGGTTCGAATATCCTGTAACACTTCATCCATTAATGGAGATTCATGTTCAAAAGTAAATGTTACTTGAACCTCTGAGTCACTGCATTCCAGTTTGTTGTTTCTCTACACATCTCTAATTCCAAATGCCAGTTTTTCAGAATTGTATCCAGTGTATGTATAAACCTGTGGATCCATTCCTCCTTTGGCATCGAACTCCATCCATTTCTACACTCCTTGACATGATCCATTGGGTCACTTATCCCCATATATGTTTCTGAAATATTTTCTAACTTGGTACCAAATCTCACTTGCATTAGTCTTCTACATTGCGACTAGTCTTCCATCCCCTATTTATGTGCAACCCACCATCTGGCTCTAAGTCTCTTTTAGGAAAACATCTATCGCTAACAAACATTTTTGTTTGGGTACCTACAACTCAAATTCATTTACAAACGATCTTATGCCAGTCAATCCATCATACATGGGTGGATCACATAAATATGTTCTAATCTAGTGCAATGATCGAGTTAGGCATGCACATTGTCTAGTTGATAATTCATGCATCCTCTGCTGCCAATGTTCTAGAACTTCCTCTGAATTTGAGGCACACAAAATAATACTTCTCCAACTTATTCCACCATCCACATTGGGGTTAACATAGTCATCCATATGCGTAGTCATGTTATACAAATTATCAAATTTTTTTCCTGTCGCTCACTCTATGTACCTCTTTCCTTATGTTGGATCCAATGGTGAAGTAACCTTCAAGTCTCCTACTTCAAATATCATTTCCCTCCTATTCATATTAATGATTGCATAATTATCAAATTCACATTCAATTCCCATTCGTTCTACATATGGTTGACTATTATCCATGATCTTAATGACTTCAAATTCTGCTACACTACACACCCCATCTATATTCACAGGTACTCCTGCCAATAGACCGATTCATACTATTCTGTGTGGGTTCTCTAGTATTAAATGAACATGAGACAAAATTAACTTGGGTTTCCCCATAATTTCCCATATATACTTTGTTAATACATTCACATAATATCTCAAGTCTAAAATAACATTATTCACATCATATTCCCCAATCTATCCACTTAATCTAAATTCTGCGTTGGTCCTTTTTCTGTGCAGTATCTGATCCACTACCCTTTGTGTCATATGAGCTTCCCTTCCTTGCGTTAAATGATCAATCATTTCATATAATGCATTCATTGAAGTTTCATCTTTAATTATATATATGCAACTTCTCATGAATTCTCTTAGATTAATTACCTTTCCAAGTGGCTTCTCTAGGATCGTGCGATCATAGACATGAGGTGCAAATGATATTGAGGCTACCCAATCCATTCTTAGTATCTCTTTTATTTCCCTATAATATGTCTCATTTTCTTGATGAGGGTCAAAGGTTGGCATAGGTCTTGCATATTTCCTTACCCATTGCTCGGCCTGATTCCCTCCATTCATCGCATCAGCCCCTATTTTAGTTCCTCTGCACATAACAACTTATATTATAGGTCCTTCACTAAGTTTTTCAGCTAATATTCTCTATACATTATGTTTTGGATTCTGGTTTTGATTCCCTCTTGCCTACCATTTTACAAGTAGTTGAGGACAATATTCTTTTGCATGGTCCAATTCTCTATAGTATGTGCAAGTTGTACACATATTTGGGTAGTCATGAGCTAAGTGCCCTGGTTGATTACAATTGTAGAATATTATCGGTCCTCTACCTCCTCTGTCAAAAATTCCTCTTCCACGACCTCTGCCAAAATTTTATTTGTTTCTTGGATTAAATCCTCTTTTATTATTATAGTGTGGACCACCTCCTTCTATCGCAACATTCTCTTCCTGAATCCTGTACATATCTAAAGTGTTCTCCCTCATCAAATTCAATGCACAAAAATCCTTCTCTTCATGTCTAACTGACTTGCAGAAGTTGCAAAATAGGTTCCTTGGTGTACTTTGATATTTCTGTAGTAATGGAAACTCAGTTGGATTGTGTCCCCATTTATTACATATTTCACAATACCCCCCTCCTGGTAGTGGATATGGTACAAATGTTGGGAATTATTCCTTGTGGTGGCCTTCAGTCCTACACTTGGTACACCAAACTTGTTGTCATTTCTCCTTTCCTTTTGTGAGTTCTGCCAATTGAATTGTCAAGGAATCTAATTGCATCTAGACTTGTGCCATCCTTCCACTGTCTCCTATAGGGGATGCTTCTAATTTCATTACAATCTCCAAAGCTTCATGTTACAATGCAACCTTCTTTTGAATCAATGGCTAACGAATGTCGGGTAGAAGTCTTGAAATAAACCATTCTTGGTGTTGTTGATCAGGGATCTGGAATTCCATTCTACCCATCATATCCTTAAAACATTGGTCATAATACCAAATTTGATTCAGTCTATACCTCCTTAATTTCCTTCAACTTTGTAACATATTGTGACTCACACTTTGGCTTCTTGAAATCTTTTAACAATGATTGTCTTATTTTTTCCAAAGTCTTGGCTTGTCCTGTATGCATGGTAATATACAATGTATCATACTAGTGAAAAACCTCTAAATGTTGTTTCCAAGTGAAGAATCTTTACGGCCTGTTGGAAGCCAATCCAATTTTTTTTTAATTGCCCTAAAAGCTTCCTACACCTATGTCTCTTGAACTTCAAATTACTGTCGCATTTTGCAAAGAGGCGATATTTTCATTCTATGCGATGTTTGCAATTTCGTTTCAAATTAGTTTTCACGACTGAAAGCGTGAAAACTCCTCCATTGTTATTTAAACTATCGTGGTCTGCTCATTGATGTTCTTAAAGGCACTTACCTTTGGTTGATTATATGGCTGAGGATATTTTTCAAACTGTGACATTCTTGCTTTGATTGCGCAACTTGGCTTTTATTTGATTGATGAGGTATTGAACATGAGAATTTGTGAGTTATACTTGATTTCATAAGAGCGATGGTTGATTTTTTTTTAATACTTGCTATTATAAGCTCTTGGCTTAGTGACTTTATGAAATCTCTTGTCAACCTTGATTATACAACAAGGCATAAGTTGAATTTTACATGTTGAATGTCAATATTTGATTATATACTTGGCGCGTTGATGAAACATTTGGACTTACTTTGGTTTTATTATATATTATGGTGCATTGATATATGGTTTTGATCGATTAGTGGCATGTATTAACTTTGGTTCTATACCGAATGTTCATGGTTTCAAATAATACAATGGTGCCTTGGTATCACTGACCATCGTATGAATTCTCGTGTTAGCCGATTAATGTGGTTTAAGTGGCATCATGATGGATTAAACAGCGTTGTATCGAGCCTTTAATGTTCTGCATGGCGGTGAGCTAACCCACCACCTTCATACACGCCTATTGATTTGCCTCCTCTTTGAGCGTTTGCGGTTGCAGCCATATCGATTATACTCCTGTGTGTTTGATCCGAACCCTACTATGATGCCCGCTCCATGGCTCCAGTCGTAAGGACTGAACCTAATGGCTGCTAGGCCCTGTTAATGTTTGATGGTGCATATAGCGACCTGGAGGAATTTGGATTGCTCCCTTTCATCCGAAAATTTGATGGTTATAACACTGGTGTGGCTCGGCAATTTGCATTAACATTCGATGGCTGCCGAGCCAAGGTTGGGGATGTGCAGTTGGAAATCAACAAACAGTTCCTTAGTCTAGCCACCGGCCTGCCTGCTGTCAGACAGATATGGTCAAAGAACTATAAAGTAGAGGATGTCCCGTGGACATTACTCTTTTAGTCACGAAGAGTGAGCTCTTGTGACAAGGGTCTGCCTGCAAATATGCTAAAGCAAAGATGGCACGACTTGTTGATGATAACTAAACAATTCGTAACTTGCGAGGGCAGGTATGGTCTCGTTTTCATGTATCACCTTCAGCTTCTTATGATTTTCATGGGTTTTGAACTTAACATGCCTCACTACCTGCATAGGAGTTTGTTTAAAATGGCCAAAAGGTATAAGCGCAATCAGGCTGATACCATCCTTTTCCATTTCGGGTTAATCAAAATGGTTATGGTTTATGAGTTAGGGTTACGTCATGACTGTTGGAGTGTTTTTCTCAGTTGTAATGGTTTTGATGAGTCAAGCCCACCACAGGTTGACAAAACGGTGGTAAGCGAAAGCAAACCTATCCCCCCTGTGCCTTACAACGCTCTCCTACCCAAACCCCTACCCGAGCCATCTATTAACCTACCCAATTCTGTCACTGAGGATGTAGAAAAGGTTAAACCTATGGATAAAAAGCCCAAGACCCAACCTAATGCCAATTATAAAGGTAAGAAGAACGCCCGGTTAATCTCTCGCATGGCAAGAAACAAACCTAAGGCACCGGTCGACCCTGACCCTATTGTGCTCAGTGAGGAATCTGACTCGGAGATTGAGCGTTTCCTAGCAAGCGATCATCCCTATTCTGAAGGTCTGTGTGATAAACCAGCCTATGATTTTGTGAAGAACCTACCTCCTTGTTTAAAAGATGATCCAAGTTATCCCGGTATTAAAATGCCCTGTGAAACCCCTGGTGACTCGTCGAAACCCTCTCCTGTTCCATCTCAGCTAGCAACTCAACCGTGTGATCAGTGTGGTGCATGGCTGGAGAGGTATTACATTGATGTGCCAATGCTGCAATCTAGAATTCATGATCTGGAAAACCAAGTCGCAAAGCTCACTAGTCAAAAGGCAAAGATGCCATCCACGGATAAGAAGCAACGAACGACTGGTTCGATTTTGTTCAAAAACGTGGAGTCTGCTACAGTGGTTGTAAACTCAAAGCTGGCATAGTCTGAATAGTCATACTGGTATGATTATCACTTGTTCATATAATGAACTCACAACTCTGTGTATAGCATCAATTTAAAATTGTTTAACAAGCATGCATTATTGTATATAAGTTTGTTTTGATTAATCAAATTCCCGAATTAGCTTTGATTGGATTTGGTTTTGGTTTGATCGATCATACGATAGATTTGGTTGTTTTAATTTAGTTTCAATTGAATACTCTGTCTAAACACAGGTTGTTTTTGTTATTTAAATTTCAAACACAGTCAATATCAAATTCGAATTGGTGATGTTCTAGATGATACGGTTGGCAATTACAGTGAATGGTTGTGATTTTGTATCTTATGAACAATTTGAATACCATCCTGTTAAGATGTAACCAATTTGTGAATAGATGTAAATCATAGCTGTTGTATCCAACTATTCGATTCACATGATATGGTTTGACCTCGTTCTCATCTCGGTTCATATTGCAACAAATATATTGTTTAATTTTGATTTGTTGGACGTAAATGATCATGCCCAGAATAACGACTTGCTTCTATTTTTAACACAGTTACGACCTGCTCTGATTGTTACTCGATCTATGATTATTACTCTTGTCAATGGTTACAATTATTATGTGATCTTGTCTGTAGACTGTGTAAACACTCACAACGTAACTGTCTTTCCATATTCGATTGAAATGACATCAATTTTATGAATATCGTTACAGCTGTAACAAATCTCTTTCGTGTTCAATTGTATCAATTATAATTATGTTCTGGCATATCATATCTTATATGATTATGTTTCTGTTCGATCACAATTAAATTGTATCTTATATGATTTGATTCACTGCTTGATTTTGTTTGATACGAAATAGGCTTGTCAAGATTTGACCATGTTTTATGGTAACTGAAAACAGAGTATTCCTTACTCTGTTTTGATTGCATTCACTTTGATATTGTTTAATTCAAATGGTAATTTCAATTGAATTATTAGTAATTCATTTTGATGATTAATTTAAAAGAAAATTAAATTGGATTTGATTTCTTTTAAGATTTTATTTGATTGTTATCTGATCCTGTGTGCTATTTTAGACTAGCTACAGAATCAGATGATTCTGTAGCTAAGTCTGTAGGATCATTTTTTTTGTATTTTGTTACTGAAATATCCTTCTAATTTGATATTTGTGTCCTATTGTAGGTAAATTGGAATTTCAATTGAGTTTATGAGCAGTTGGAGGATATCTCAAGGATTTCACTTGCATTTTAGATTGCTTAGTTTAGTAGATTTTGGGGATTTTTTCCCAGATTATGTAAAACTATTTGATATTATCCACAAGGAAGTTTTACCTTGTGAAGAGACCTATATATACTTATGATTTTTGTAATAATCGAGATCCTCATTCGTGGGAGAACAAGGATATGGAATTCTAATGCAAACTGGAGCAGAATTGATGTTTTGTCACAACTTTAGCTTCTCAATATATCAACATTTTGTTTCATGTTTTGTATATCACTTTGTGTATGATTTATGACTACTTTAGCTATCTAAATCAAATGCAAATGATATAATTTTATTACTGTTATCTAGATCTTGTTTCTTCCAAATAGATAAAAGACATAACAATTGTTAATTCAGTTCGTGAATGACAGGTTTATCTTCTTCATAGATTGGATTGTTATATATAAGTTTTTGCATAACAGGTTTCCCTTATTGCAGGAATTTATAATCATAAGGTTGTTATGATTTTCTTTTATGTCTTGTTTGTCCTGTAACACACTTCAAGAAGCAACACAGTTGATCGTTTTCGAGAAGCTTATGGACTAATCGGTGCAAATTTCTTCCTCTGACCAACTTAGAAGTCAGCATACACAGGGCAGACTTGGAGCGTTTCCAGGTCAATTAGTTTATTGTTTATTGTTTTCATTAAGTAATTTAATTTAGATATAATCTTAATTAGATTTATATTAGATTGTTTAATTTCAGTAAAAATATATTAGATTGTTTAATTTCAGTAATGTTTATTTCTTTTTCATAAAATATAAAAATCAAAAAGATTCTNTTTCATTAAGTAATTTAATTTAGATATAATCTTAATTAGATTTATATTAGATTGTTTAATTTCAGTAAAAATATATTAGATTGTTTAATTTCAGTAATGTTTATTTCTTTTTCATAAAATATAAAAATCAAAAAGATTCTTGGCTGTCTTAGGGCAGTAATCAATTGAGTTTTGCAGGTTTTAATTAAATCTGTAGGCTGTTCATAGTGTATATTTGTGAATAAGTGATATTGTAGCTGATAATTAGATAGTTGATTCGAGTTATTAGTAGTTTGTAGATAGAATAGTTAGAATAGTTTATATTTAGTATATTAGTTCATTATCTTTGTTTTATTAGTTTCTAGTTTCCTTGATTTTAGTTAGTTTCTTGTATTTAGTTATAGTTTAGTTTGTTTTATTTACTTTAGTTAGATTAATTAGCTCAAATCATTTCTCTCTTTGGTTTTCATAGAAGACCTTAGAGCGGCCAACGAAGCCGTTAAACTCGTCAGGGTGGTCCATTCTAAACGGCTTGGGTTATTTAGACAACCTCGGACTGGTTCCACTCTCCCAGTTGACGGACAGTCAGTTTTGCCCGTCAACACGGCCTCATCCTGGACATTCTTTATAGCCCAAATTGTCTCGCAGAAGAATAGATTTTGTTCAGGGTCCTCTGACCCAACTCCCTAGAACTCAGGAAGCATCAAGGTGTTGTCTATCCCTTCCATGTTGTTTTGTGTAGCACCCCCCTTGATGATTTTGGCTGAATATGACTCGTCATGTTTCCTCTGGTGCTTTGACTATTACTATTCTGATTTCCCCTGTTAACTACAAGTGTTTTTTATAATTATTCAACTATTACCTTAGATTGTGGTGATGCACATGGGGTCATGGATTCAACACATGATCTAGTCTATGTAGGAATTAATGACTCTTCTATTGTAGGAATGGACTAGAACCCTTCTTCCTCTCCTTTTATGTGTGGTATATCTACGATTTGGACTATTGTGCAAGGTCCTATCCACTAAGGCTCACTGTGTGACTCCCCTTTCTCATCCCTAGTCTTCTGCCTCTTGTTTCGCCTTCCACTACAAAATACTCCAAACTTGTCTTCTTCTTCTAATAAAGCCTCTTCAATTCTCTGCATCCTCATTCTTTCCCTTCCTTCATTTCTTCCTTCTTTCATTCCTAGCTTTAGAATATCCTCTTGTCATCCCTTGGTTCCCCTATGTGTGAAAATACCGTTCCCCTATGTGTGAAAATACCCTTAACAATCAAACTCTATTGTCATCACACACTTGTTGCATAACAACATATTTATCCACATACCCAACAATTTCATGAACCTTCTGTTAGAATGTGCTTGTTTGACCATAGACAATATCACTATTCTCACCCAACCATAGGTCGAAGCCACCCTCCGAGCACCTTAACCTTGACAGAGAATCATTATGGAATAAAACCCTAGGATAGATAGCCAAACAAAGGGTAGTGCACCCTTCTCCAAGGATAATGCATCAAACAAGAGCTGATCAGATAGTCCAAAACATAACCACGAGATATTCCAAGCCAAAACTGAAATCTGCTAGCTGTAGCAGCTGCAATGACAACTCTCCTCCAGACTTTCTCACAAACTAGCCAACTGCAGTGTGCACAAGTGTTGCTTCTGTAGTTCTGAGAATGCCTGCCAGAATGAAGATTGGACTCCTATATTTATACTAAATCCAAAAGACTGCCTGGGCCGACTTCTTATTCTGGGTACTAATTCTTTAGTATATATTATTTCCTTTAGCTGACTTCTTCTCTTGGAGACTAATAACCTAATACAAGTCATTCCCCTGAGCCAACTTGTCTTCTAGGGTTATTAGCCAATCAATTAGGGTTTCTCCTTGCTTCCCGAAATATTCTATTCTTGTCAATTTTACACTTGGAGGTAAATACCTCCCGCAACTACCATAATATCAACACTCCCTCCTAGATAGGGAGGTATTTGAAGGTAATGGTCTTGGGCACAAACATACCATTTATCGGTAGAATCAACATAGTCATATAGACTATCTCA
This sequence comes from Picea engelmannii, assembly GCA_009831015.1. Taxonomy (NCBI): domain Eukaryota; kingdom Viridiplantae; phylum Streptophyta; class Pinopsida; order Pinales; family Pinaceae; genus Picea; species Picea engelmannii. Next base: position 259,061 of record ML794747.1, on the reverse strand, counting down.
TGACTAGATCATGAGAACCATCATCACTATCAGTGTCATTAGCTACATCATATATTGAAACCATACTCCATCTGAGTAATCAGATATGATGTTGGATAAGTCACTCACACCACAAAGTGACACAAGAACCATTCTTCTAATCTGGACATATGTCCTAGAAGAATAAATGTTTTGAACCATTTTCTGTCTGGGAAATCTCTGACCTTTGATCATCCATCTAGCTGATAATCATTTCCAACACTGTTGATAGTCTTCAAAGAAATCGAAACAATATCATTCAATAAAACACAATTGTGTCTATCCATATTAGTACACAACTACAATCTAGTGGTACACTACCACACCAAGTAGCACACAGACACTTGATCCGTGACATATAGTCACAATCAATGGAACACATCCACCACAGTAGCATACATCTATTGTATAGAGACATATAGTCTCCATAACAATCATCTGATATCAACCTGCACAGAAAACATTGTTATGATATAAACTAAATCATTTAGGCCATTCTTCCACTCACATCTGTGAGATCTTGGAAGAGCATCTGCCCTCAGAAGGTAAAACATCAATGATGAGCTATCTAGACTATTCTTCTCAAGAAAGGAAGAATAATTATCCTGATTTCTAAGCCTGGACCATTCCCCACCCTGGGCCATTCCTCCAGCACTAAACAAAGTGCAACCTGGAGAGAATGAGTCTTTCCTAGGGAATTCCTATCCCTGATTGTTGAACCGGGACCATTCACCTATCTGGGCCATTCCTTCGGCACTAAACAAAGTGCAACCTAGAGAGAATGAATCTATCCTAGGGAATGACTATCCAGACCATTTCCAAAGGAAATGACTGCCCTACACCAACCTCCAAAAAAAACCATTCTTCGAAGATGCTCACAACTGTGAGATTTGAAAGAATGATTGTCCAACAAGGTAGACCAGTCTTCTTGAGTAACCCTCAAGAAGAGAGAATGTCATAGACCATTCCCTATGTTAACCACAATGGGAAATCATTTTCTATGGTACATTAGCAATCCATCAAACCATTTTAATTCCGGAAATGACCATTCTATATGAACCATTTTCCAAACTAGAAAATGCTTGTACGTTAGAAATCTCAAACCACTTTCCGAACTGGAAAGGAACTGCTCATCTTGGACCATTTTTCGAACTGAAAAATGACTGTCCATAAATCAATAACACATCAGTTCTCCCTCCCAACCTGGGAGTCATCTCTTCCTTTTTCAATAAGGAAGTCATCTCCACAAGCTCTAGCTTGAGTATACAAACTCTTTTATCTTGGATAGAGGCTTTACCAAAAATGTCTTCTTATCTGGTCATCTGTGGAGATATATATTTGAGAACCACTTTCTCTTTTCTGGACTTCATCACAGAAAGTGTAATGCTTGATCTCAATGTACTTCGGTCTTTCTGGAACATTGGTATTCTCTGAAGGATTCATATATCTTTGATCAATCATTGTGGGATTCATCTTTTTTTTCCTACTAGCTCATGACATCGTGGCAAGGGTCAAACTGTTGAAATTACTAAGACAACTGAGAGGGGGGGGTGAATCAGTTGTTACTGTGCTTAAACAATTTTAATTCTATTAAAGCATTATTAATCTTTTTTCAAGTGATCATCAATATTATACAACATATGGACAACATAAATAATGAGCATCAGCCACACATAAGATATACACAGAGACAGATTTTCACGAGGAAACCTATAAAGGGAGAAAACCTCTTCTTCTTCGAAATGATAGGAAGTCTTTTAAGTTATGTACATCATCTATAATTGAGCACCAACTCAATGTGAGGCTACTACCTCTGTTTTATATCTCCAACTTGTTTGAGAGCATCAACTCTCTAGTTTATCTAGCACCCACTAGAAGGAAACACCAACTCCCTAAGTGTTCCAGCACCAACTGGATGGAAGCACCAACTTCCAGTTACACAGGCTCCAACCTGTATAACAGAGAACACTTGTTCTCCCTTGCACCACCCTGCCATTCTAGTTTCTCTGGCTGCAACCAGATGGAAGCTACAACTCCTTGTGTTCAAGCACCCACTTGAACCTCTGAGCACAACAATCCTCGCTAACACCTCCCTACCACCCTCATTACAAATAAATGATTGAATAACCAACAACAAAGATAAATGAATTCTTACCACTTCTTCAATGTTCTACAATTCTTCTCTGCTACACTATTCTTCTGTTTTGTTCATATTTGGCTTAACATGTTGTCTTTTTCTATCTGTTCTTTCTCTGTCCTTCTCATGCTTTTTGATATGTGCACATTCTTCTCTCTTCACCTTTTCTCCTATGTTCAGCTTCTGTTCCTTATCTCTGATCTTTCTTCACACTGCGCATACTGTAATTTTACCTTTCCACAGTTCAACTCATTTTTCAGTCAGAACAACCAACCACACACAGTCACTGCGTGTTTATTTTATGCACTCTGACCCCTTCAATTACCCCTCAAATCCCTAGAACAACGCTTCAGAAACTGAAACGCCAACCGTATAAGAACCATGATTCGATTATGATAACTGAATCGTAACTGAACAATTAATCATGAAGAGAAATAGTAGCCCTTCGATCATATTTCCAAGTATCCAACACCATTGGATTACAAGCACATGGTCTCGCGTTGATTTCACCATTTCACATTTTGGTATTTCGACATTTTGGCATTCCTTGTGATGAGATATCTTGACGCTCCATGTCACGATCCCCGAAACTTTGTAAAAAGATCTTAGATGGACTAGCTCCTTCCCTTCTCGTGACCACCAGTGGTGACCACAGGCTGCGCCAGAAGGCATTTCACAATTTTGCATTTCAACATTTCATGATTTTTCATATCGCGAGTTCAAGAGGTTAGGGAACCCTATTCCTTTGAATTTCCAGTCAACGAAATGACAATATTTCACCATGTGTCCTATGGACCCAACAGTCTAGATCTTATCGTGATTTCGAAACTTCATAGGCCTTCGTCATATCTGATCAACGATCTAGATCTATCCTCGATCCAACGACTAGGATTATTTCACGATTTCACATATCGCGAGTTTGAGAGGTTAGGGAACTCCTTCCTTTGACCTCTCAGTAAGAAAAATGTTGATCTGTAACCACGTGTCCTTCCCGAAGATGGACGGTCCTCCTTCTTTTAGGATTTCGGGGTTCGCTACTTCAAAGGTTAAAGTTCCTTTGATCTTTGATTTCCCGGTCTGTGAAACTCTAAAATGGAGTCTTTGTTGATGTGTCTGTTTCGAGATTTCAGTGTTTCACATTTCACAACTTCAAGACTCCTGTGATGAAGAGTCTTGACTCTTGACTCCTCCAACTCCTGGTATCTGAAACTCTGAAATGGAGATTAAGTTGTGGTTTGATGTGCCTGTTTTGGGGTTTCAGCGTTTCTCATTTCACAACTTCGGGACTCCTGTGATGAAGAGTCTCGGATCTTGACTCCTCCAACTTCCAGTATCTAAAACTCCGAAATGGAGATGAAGTCGTGATTTGATGTGCCTATTTTGGGATTTCGGCGTTTCACATTTCGCAACTTCGGGACTCCTGTGATGAAGAGTCGCGACTCTTGACTCCTCCAACTCCTAGTATCCAAAACTCTGAATTTTGACTCCTCCAACTCCCGGTATCGAAAAATCCGAAATGGAGTTTATGCTTTTGATCTTGCCATGCGATCATCATTGAACTACTGGTCTTGCCACTTTCTCTTGTTCGTCATCGCCGGGATGAGCTTGCCATCAATGACAAAAAAATACTCTACCTTCTATCTACCCATAATAAATATGCCAACAATCTCCCCTTTTGCCATTGATGGCAACCTTGAAGAACATCCAACTATACCACTGTAGCATCCTTGAAATTACCACACTTTCTCCCCCTTTGACATCAATGTCAAAGAAGAAACACACTCCCCCTGAGATGTTGCAGTACATACTCCCCCTGTCAACTATGAGCAGCTTAGAAATACAACATATATTCAATAAGGACTCCCCCTGACCAGGTGAACAGATTAGACAAAAGAAGTTATAACCCCCAACTTTTGACGAAGATATCCAAAAGGGGTTGCTGCTAACGGTTTAGTAAAGATATCAACTATATGTTCTGTGTAAGGGATATAATTTAGCTGAACAAATCTGTTTGTAACTTGTTCTCTAAGAAAATGGTATTTTATTGGGATATTATTAGTCTTGGAATGAAGAACATGATTCTTGGAGACACTAATGGCACTGGTGTTATCGCAGTGAATTGTAATCGGATCAGTATAGTTTACCTTCAAATCTACAAGAGTTTGGATCATCCACAAAATCTAAGTGCAACAAGTAGCAGCAGGAATGTACTCTTCTTCTGTAGTCAATAAGGAAATAGATTCCCGCTTCTTACTAAGCCATGCTACCAACGAGTCACCCAGGAAGAATGCACCTCCATTGGTGCTCTTTCTCTCATCCACACAATTTTCCCAATCTGCAACTGAATAGGCAGGTAACTGAAAATTCTGATTTCTGGGATACCACAGACCATAAGTCATTGTTCCCTTCAAGTATTTGAATATCCTTGTGACAACTACCAAATGACTTTGTTTAGGAGCAGACTGATAACGACCTACCATTCCAACAACTTGCATTA